>JARHVA010011349.1:0-67128 GCA_037957365.1 Torreya grandis | reverse complement strand
ATGGAATTACGAATCTAGATCATCTATTATGTGTGCAGTAGTTCAAAAAGCTATATAACATACAAATTAGGAGAGGATAGAATATTGTAGACACTATTTTTGAATTATATAGCACCTCAGTCTCGTACACTTAGAAAACTCAGAACTCAGTTGTTCCTCTTAGTTCTAGACCTTTCCCACTTTTCAAATTCTTTCATTTGTTATATCTTGTGGCCCTTGGCCTATATTTTAGTCTTCCAAGTCTTAAATTGATGACCCAAACTTTAATCTTGCCCAGAATTCTTAAAACTTGTTTATCTTACACCTTTGAAAGTTTTGGGTTTGTACCTACTTGTTTGCTCCCTAGACAATAACATCTGGGAAGAAACCCGTATCGACGTTAGTGTCCTACCTTGATGCAAGTGTCCAATGCATAAATTCATCCAATTTGTAAATGAAATGTATCCTAATGGTCAATTTATGTGCTTAAATTCAATTTAATTCTCCAAATGGATTGATATAAATACAATATCAACCCTCATTCATGTCTCATCTACAAAACCTATCATTCAGACAAAAGAGAATTCAAAGAGCATTCAATTTAACAAAACTACCCTATTTATTCTTTTTTTTGTACTGGTCATAGGGAGTGCACATATACATGTCTGAAGTATTGAAGGATCACCCAAGAGTCCAATTAGACAAGTTACTAGCTAGGTAATTATTGTACTTACTTTGCACATATCAATTACTCACACACAAGCCAACACATAGGAGATAACTACATCACTTTGAGATCCTCTTTGGAGTATTGGATATGTAGGTAACACTCATTGATAGAGGGTTATTTGGGATCAACTTGACACCGTGTGCCCACTAACCCATTTTTACCCAAGGCCACTATGAATATAAAGAATTAGGGTTTTGTAAATTCATAAGGAGCCATTGTACATGACCAAGATCTGAATGCAATAAAATGAAGGTGATGTCAAATCCATAAGCATCAAGATAGTCACATCCCTTTCTAGTAATCATTTCATACAAAACATTTGTGTCAAGGTTATATAATAGTATCGATGCAACAATCCCAAGTTAAAATTAGTGTCCATAGCTCCAAAACCATCAAGTCAAGAATTTTGACTGTTCTAAAATCATCTCAGAGTTTCCTTTCTAACTATTCCATATCTAGAACTATATTAGCATTAGAATAATCTAAGTACATTATTATTATTATTATTATTATTATTATTATTATTATTATTATAATATAGCATAGTTTCAATTTCTAATTTTTAGCCTATATCAATTAACATATTTAGTGTATGTTTATATTTATGTTTAACACCCAATTGATCTATTGTAGATATGATCATCACACTTGTGCATTATCATTTTTATATTATTAAGCCTATCTACTAAACAATGATTTGAATATATAATTTAGAGTTAAACATTTGGTAAAAATGATCTTTGAACATCAAAACCTAATGTAGGATGTTTCTTACCTAATTTCTAATAATCTTTGTGTTATTTATCTCTCACATCATGGATAATATAAATTGCTTTGATTGTTATGATTACGAAACTCTCAAACTTTTTATTAAGGGGTGAAAATTTATTAATCTTATATTATTCCAATTGTTAAATCCCTAAATATAAAATATTTAAATGGTGGTATCTACCATCCCTCTAATTAGGTTTGTGCTCTCACCATTTGAAGAGATGATTTGATCCATCTTAAGGAAGATAAAGAGCCTTTACACTTTTTTCCTAAACCACCACCATTATATGATTTTGGCCTTTGATAATTTATAAAATATGGATATGAAGGCCAAGGATTGGGTAAACATGAGTAAGGTATAACCCACCCTATATCTCTTTAAAATAATATAAAACAACAAGGCTTGGTATTTTCAAAAAAATCCACAAGTCACAAATAATACAAGTCATTTATTCAAGCACTTCATGCACATAGTACCATAAAAATTATTTCATATCATGAATATGTTCCTTTATATGATCGTCAAAGGTTCCAAAAAATACTTAAAAAAATTATGACCAATATACAAACTACTTATAAAATTTATGAACCAAATTCTTCCAACTATCCAAGATATTCAAATGATATACCAAAATTAATAAAATTCAAAGATCCAATATCACTGCTGACATGTCCTAAATTTAGTGATCATGAACTTGCACTTGTTATTCATAAAGATGATGATACTCATATGCCTCAATTCAAAAAAGGTGGTGAATTAGAAACAATGATAACACCTATGACAAACACCATTGTTCCCATGGAGAATCTTATTTTTATGATGACCACTATTAGGGATCTTCAAAATTAGGTTTCCAAACTTCAAATGCAAATGGATTTCCATAATACTAATGTAAATGTCACTTCATTTAACAATCAACTTATTTCACAATGTATACCTGAATATCCTTATGTAGAAGATTTTGAACTACCATATTTAAATCTCTTTTTGAGACATAAGTACCCATTTGACCACATGATTAACTATGTACATTCTTTTTTGTCAATGGGAAAAGGATGAAAAAATATTGCTAAAAGTATTACACATGAGCATTTTAGATGAGGCTCAAATTTGGTTCTATATCCTACCAAAAGGTTCCTTAACTGCTATTTTATAATTAAAAGATTAATTCTTTATGGATTTCAATATCCATAAGGTGCCCAAACTTAAATTAGAACATTTACATAATTTCAAGCAATGTGATGATTAATTCCTTAAAGATTATATTATTCGATTCAAAAGTACATCATATGAGTTAGAATTTAGACCCTCATATTTTGAATTACAATTTATTTTTATTAGAAAGATTCTTTCCCTAGTAAAATAAAGATCATCCCATAAGCAATTTGAGTCATTTACACATTTATATGTGGATGTGCATAGATAATCAGTCATCCTTACTCATTATTCCCCACATAAAGGAGGGAGATGAATTACCAAATAAAAATTATGAAAAAAAATGTGGAATCCCTAATATTAATATGACTAGTTTGCAAATGTTACTTAACATGGGGCCAATCCAAGGTTCAGGTCATATGCAAAAATCCCAAAGTGAACAAAATAGAAAACATCCACACAAACAAGATTTTTTCAATTGTATTATTCATGGGTAGTGCTTTTTTTTCCATAACCAAGTTGATCCTACATAATAAAAAACTAATTATAATGTAAGATGTTTGCAAAAAATTGGCTTTGATGTAACAAACTTACAAAATAAAGGAGGATGGAAAGACTCTTTGCGAAACATAATAATATCAATTGCTTGTGGTCCTAAATTAATTCAAACTTGGGTTTTGGCTATGCCTACCACATCCCCATATGCACTTATACTAAGAACTCTTTTGTTATATAAAATAGAAGAAAAAATTGATCCAAATCACCAAGGTATTTCTTTTTATCATGAATACAAATTAGTACATATTCCAAATGATAACATTTTTTTTTACTACACATGGTATGTACCTTTTCAAATTATCAAATCATGATGAAAACAATATAAAAAATCCAACTTAATATTATAATACACCAAGTAGTGTGATACATATGACCATCCATTAGATGGGATCATAGAGTAGTCTCTTCAAACATTCAAAAAATACTTTTAAAAAAATATTAAAAAAATCCAAAAACCATTTTCAAGACCTACATGTTTTATTAGTTCCTTGGCATTTATGTGTTAGTTCCATGTTGATGGATGAAATATTAGTTATTCCTACATAAATATGTGTGTCACACTTCTACTTGAGAGTGATACAAACATACACAAATACATGATTTATTCTTGTTTTAATGTTGGCCTTTTCCTCTACACATGTCATATGGACATTGGGTGTGTCCACCTTTATGATCGTGATACTCTTAGGTCATATCATTCTATGGTCACTTTACATTTTCATGTTTTGAGCTCTTATATGTACTTACACATGAATTTATCCATGATTATATCTTACACAAGGTACTTGATATGCTATGCACATGACATTTTTTTCTAATAACATTTGATCCACAGGGTACTATGACATCTTTATGTTAGTTTCTTATACTTTTCTTTATGCACTTCCTCGAGTGTTTTTCTTTGCTATTATCTTTTGTATTCAAGCATTTGAATATTCCCCTTTGTTTGCATTCCTTGTTCCTATGTATGTTTTATTTGACATTTGAATATGTTATTATTTATATTATGGACATTTGAATATGTCATCCTTAGTTTTATGGGAATTTGACTAAGTCATGTCTCTTCGATTGTGTGGAATTTGAACATGTCCCCTTAGACCATTGACTTTTGATTTTATTTTGAGTGCTCTTGTATGTGTTCTTGATTTTTTTATTGATCTTGTACTGTTACTATCCAAGATCCATATCATGCATCTTAGGCCATCATAATATCACATTGTTCTATGTGCTTCAATGTTATATCTACCTAAACATGGTCCTTCTATATTATACATGGTTACATTCATAGATTATATAGTCATATTATCCTCTTGAGGTGAGGTAACTAATAGTTTATATTCTTCCCTCAACTCAAAGTGGGGTGGGGGAGGGGGGCGAGACAGGGCGATGGGGATGGGGGAAGCGGTGCATATTAGTGGGATCATGTCACATAGTCATGTTCTCCACATTTGGCCCAATTTTTAGATTTAGTGGGGGTATGTCATATAGACATGACTTCCACATATTCACAAATTTTAGATTCATTGGGGGCATACTTTGAAAGTATGTTCTCCACACTTATTAAGTATTCAACATTACCAGATTACACTAGGGTCATTTTTTGGAAACATGTCCTCGACATTAGTATTTATTCCAATTTTCAAATTTCTCCATACACAGTGGGGAAATGCTTAGGAAGCATGTTCTCCACACTTAAAGTTTTCAAGTTGGCCAAAGCACATAGTTATATGATTTAAATTCATAGTTGTGATATATATATATATATATATATATATTGGTACCATTATTATACATAGTTTCAACATGATACCTATCTAAGGTGCATATGTCATGCAATGTGCACCTAATATTGCAAAATCCAAATCAATTTAATATTTTAAAACACTCTCAAGTATTATTATCATTAGTTAGAATATACTTTTATGTAATAATACCCAACATACTCCTTTTGAGCTAATCTACTGTAGTTGTTGGTTTGATTTTGATATGGTTTTGGGGAGGCAGGGGGGGTGGGGGCCGGGGATCATGTCACAAAGGCATGTTCTCCACATTTGGCCCAATTTTTAGATTCAGTGGGGGTATGTCATATAGACATTACTTCCACACATTCACAAATTTTAGATTCATTGGGGGCAAACTTTGAAATTATGTTCTCCACACTTATTAAGTATTCAACATTACTAGATTACATAGGGGTCATGTTTTGGAAACATGTCCTCCACATTAGTATTTATTCCAATTTTCAAATTTCTCCATACATAGTGGGGCAATGCTTGGGAAGCATGTTCTCCAAACTTAAAGTTTTCAAGTTGGCCAAAGCACATAGTTATATGATTTAAATTCATAGTTGTGATATATATATATATATATATATATATATATATATATATATATATATATATATATATATATATATATATATAGGTACTAATATTATATATAGTTTCAATGTGATACCTATCTAAGGTGCATATGTCATGCAATGTGCACCTAATAGTGCAAAATCTAAATCAATTTAATATTTCAAAACACTCTCAAGTATTATTATCACCAGTTAGAATATACTTTTATGTACTAATACCCAACATACTCCTTTTGAGCCAATTTACTGTAGTTTTTGGTTTGATTTTGATATGGTTTCAATTAGTAAATCATTCAATCTTACCAATTTTTTAAGTTGGACTTGATTGTACCATCTAACCATATCAAGTTGATAGTATGAGTTAACTTTGTTCACTCATGCTCATCAAGTTATAAGCATTATTGGTTTTCGAAATTGAGCTAATATCAATGACTGAGTGGAAACTCACCTTTTCTCCAAGGTTGGGGGCATTTGCCTTCCAATGTCTCTATCTCCTTGGATATATGCACTTTTTAGATATATATATTTATTTTAATTTAAGTTTTAGATCCTTGTAATGATACATCTTTAAAATCAACTTATCAATAGACAAAACGGTTATATCGACACATAAGTGAACTCCTAAACCTTGTTATTTCAAATTTAATATTTTTAAGTAATTTTAATTACAAATTATATGCATTGATTATGTAATGTAACATGATTTTTTCTATAGGTTAGTCACTAATAAATAACTCAATTTGGGATCATACAAAGACAAGGTACGTTATACACACCCAAGTATGTATTCTTTTCCTTTAAACTAGCAATTTCATTACTAGATTAAAGGAAGGAATGTAGAAATTATTTTTAAATAATATAGCATCTTAGTATATTACACTTGGAAAACACAGAGTTTGGATGTTCCTATCAATTTTAGACATTTCCCACTTTACGAAGTCTCGCATCTTCTCTATCTTGTGCCCCTTGGTCTATCTCTTTATTTGACCAATCTTATGCTGATGACCCAAACCTTCTATCTTGCCTAGAATGCTTAAAATATGTTTATCTTACATCCTTACAAGTTCTAATTTTGTACCTATTTTTATGCTCCCTAGACACTAACATCTAAGATAGATATTTGTGTCAATGTTAGTGTCTTGAACTGATGCAAGTGTCTAGTGACCTAAACTCATACAATTTATAAATGAAATGTATCATAATGGTTGGCCTAAGTGATTAAATGTGAGTTACTTATTCAAAGGGATTGATATAAATATAAGATCAACCTTTATTCATTCTTCACTTTAAAAAAATAGCATTAAGACAAAAGAGCATTAAAATAACATTCAATTGAACAAATATTCCTTAGTTATTCCTATTTATATACCAGTCATAGGGATTCCACACCTACAAATCTGAATTGCTAAAGGAGAATCTCAAAATCTTGATTTGCCACGTTACAAGTTAAGTCACTATTATACTTGCTTTGCACATATCACACAATTCACACACAATCCAACATGTAGGGGAGAAATACATCAGTCAGAGGCCCTCTTTAAAGTATTTTATTTGTATGTAACACTCATTGATAGAGGGGAATTTGGGATCAACTCTCAACATCAAGTGGCCACTAACCCATTTTCCCCCAAGGTCACTATGCATATGAAGAACTAGAATTTTAAAAATTCATGAGGAGCGGTTGTCTATGACCTAGATTTCAATGGATCAAAGTGAAGGTTAATTCAAACCTAGAAGCATCTAGGTGGTTGCATCCTTTTCCATCTCAGTTATTCTATGTAGGACACTTGTGCTGAGGTCAAACAATAATGTCAACTCAATCATCTTAAGCTAATGTTATTATCTTTGGCTCCATAAATGTCAAATATAAAATTTGATGACTATTCTAGAATTATCTTCTAGTCTACTTTCTATTTATTCCAAATCTAAAACTGCATTAGCATTAAAAGAACACGTGGTATTTGTAGATTTAATATATAAATATTTAAAATAAAATATTGTAGGGAAATTAGTGTGATAGATGAGGCCTCTTAAGTTGTAAATAAATTAAAAGGTTTTAAAGTTAGGAGGAACACGTGGTATTTGTAGATTTAATATATAAAAAATTAAAAGAAAATAGTATAGGGAAAGTAGTGTGATAAATGAGGCCTCTTAGGTTGTAAATAAAGTAATAAGTATTAAGGGTAATCATATAAAAGGTTTGCTACCTTGAGATGTTTATTGTCATATTTGTAAAAAAAAACTTGGTAAATTTTAAGATTTAAAGTTATGTTATTTTTTTTAAATTATTTGAGTACTTTAGAGTTAATTGATTCTGTTATATGATTATCCTAATATTTGATATAGAATTTCAAAAAGTAATTAATTTTAATTGTAATATGTAAACAAGTTGACAAGATTTTAATTATAATACCAAAATTTATTGTTACAATTTAAAACTTTAGATTCTTTTTAAAAAATTGAAGAAATATCCAACATATTTAACATTCAACCAATCATTTTATCATGTACCAATCTAATTTCCCCACTGTAAAAAACAAAACAAAACATAACATAACAAAATTAAATATAAAATAAAAAATATAAACTACTACTACTAACTATACTTGTTGAGTCAAAGTTCACACATCATACCCATATTCTAAATTAAGTTTTATCCATGTAAAATGATGATCATGCCATATTTTGATCTATATAGCTCAAGAACTAGCCACTAAAGATTACATTATTTTTCCCAAAGTTTGTAGGTTTCCCTCCTTAATAGTTCATAAGTAGGTTTGAATAGGGATCCCAATCATGTTTACCTTTCTTGAATAACCCTAAAAGGAATTCCATTCCAATCATACATAGCATCATATAATTTAATGTCCTCATAAGCCACACCATTCTTATGTAATGAGTTGTTGGGTTTTGAGAGCCATTTTGGTACCTAATTTTACTGGACACCATATTTCATTTATGATTTCAGAACTTGAGAATGGAGAATTTTAGAATTTGAGTGTTGGGAGAAAATAAAATGTGTAGGTTCACGTGGGAAACAATTAACAATAGAAAAATAAAATAGAAAAATTAAAACTATAGGAATAGTTTGTAACTAATCAGAACAATGTTATAGATGCACTAAAACACATGCCAAAATAATAGAATGGGAGAAGTAGAGTACCAGCATAAAATGAAACAAATTGCATATATTAATTTTCTTCTAAAACTCTATTAAAAACTGATTTAAATACCTATACATACACAACTATAGTCATTTACAAAAGACTCACAAAAACCTCTGTTTTGATCTCCTTTTCTTCTTCTTAATGGTTTATCTATATACTACTATGGATGCTCTATTTTCTTCCTTCTATTACGTTGATTTGCCTATGGTCTAACTATTATTAGCAAAACATTCTTTTTATTTTTTTGCTGATGTTCTTCTTCTTCTATTCTGTGTTTTTTGTCCTTCACAGTTTGCTATTGAGTTTTCCTTCTCTGTTGCTCTATTTTCTCTAGGATTCTATTTTTTTACTCTTATTGCTGCGCAAAATTTTTATTGACTACTACTCTTTTTCTGCTTGTATATATTATTTTATTTTAATTTTTCTCTTTTCATTTTGTCCCCTTGCTAGGCTTCTCATCTACCACCATCATTCTCCCCCAAAACTCTAAATGGCTCCCAAAATTCAAATATAAACTATTGTGCATTCAATTCATTCAAATGGTCCTACTGTGGAAGTCGGTAGCCGACTGGGTAGGTGAAAATAGGGGCATGGACATAATATTTTAACACTCCCATTTATCCTTGACCTTATTAGAATGATCTGATGAACCTCTTTCAATGACTAAAACATCTTTGTAACTTCTCTTTACCTGTCCATATGCTTTTACATCTCTTGTGTTCAAGTCCAGAGCTTTGTTGTTGAAGTCCATTGCTAGATTGTTGAAGTCCATAACTACCCTAATGGAGTATGTAGCCAGACTATCAAAGTTTTTAGCTACTTTTTTTGAGTAAGTGGCTTTGTTGTTGGAGTCTAGAGCTGGCTTGTTGGAGTCTAGAGATGGTCTATTGGAGTTAAAAGATGGCATGCTGGAGTCTAGAGCTACGTTATTGGAGTTCAAAGCTAACCTATAGGAGTCTAGAGATGGCATGTTTAAGTCTAGAGGTAGCTTGTTATAGTTTGGATCTGACCTGTTAGAGTCTGGATATGGGTTGTTGAAGTCTAGAGCTAACCTGTAGGAGTCCAGAACTAATCTATAGGAGTTCAAAGCTGGATTGTTGGAGTTTAGAGTTAAGTTTTAGGATTCTAGATCCAACATAAAATATTATAGGCCCAATGCTGCTACATTAATGACCCCTAGCCTTCCTCTTAAGTGCATGAAATTATCTTATGACAATGTATTAGTAAAAATATAAGGTAATTGTCGATCTAATTTACAAAAATTAAGCTATATTACATGTTTCTCAACTAACTCTCGAATGAAGTGATACTTGATTATGATGTGATTGTTCCTACCATAAAAGACGATGTTATTTAATAAGGCTATAGAGGATATATTGTCACAATAGATCATAAAATCTTTTTGATGTTCCTCATGCAAATCTAAAAGTATCCTTCTCAACCATATAACTTGTCATTCTATTGCATTAGCTTCTATGTACTCTATTTTAGCTATAAAAAGTGAAACTATAGGTTGATTTTTGAAGCCCAGGATATGGATCTTGACCCAATATTAAATATATACCTTGAAGTGTTATTTTAGTCATCAAGACTACTGGCCTAATCACTATCTATGTAACTCACTAACTAAAACTCATTTGCTGTTGCATAAAAGACTCTATAATATCTTGTTCCATTCACATACCTAAATATCTTTTTGTTCAATCGTCAATGTGTCTCCTTTAACATCTTCATGAATCCAGATATTAGTTTTAATACATACATGATATCCAACCTAGTTGCAGTCAAATACATTAAGCTTCCCACTATGCTCTTGTATTATGTGGGGTTTACATTGCTACTGTAATCATCTTTGCAAAACTTTAAGCTTGTCTCAGATGGTGTGGATATTATCTTATAATCCAACATCTTAAACCTCTCCAAAATTTCCTTTTCATACTTATATTGACATATGAATATGATTTCATCCATTTGCTTGACTTTGATCTCAAGAAAATATTTCAAAAAACCTAAATCAATAATTTCAAACTCCTTATTCTTGGCTATTTTAAACTCTTGTATTGACTAATTTGTATTTTTGGTGAATATTAGATCATCCACATACAACTAAAATAAAATATCACCTTTTCTCACTTTTATGTAGAGTTTGGGCTCACTAGCACTTTTGCTAAAGCCATTGCTCAACAAGAGTCTATACAACTGTACCATGCTCTTAGGACTTGCTTGAGCCCATATAACACCTTTTTAAGCCTATATACTTTATTCTCATGACTAATAATCTCATATCTGCAAGGTTATCTCACATAAACCTCTTCTTCTAGCACTCCATTCAATAAGGCTGACTTGATATCCATTTGATGCACCTTCCACTTGTGTTGAGCAACAATGGTAATGATTGTCTTCACTATTTCTATTTTTGATATGAGTGAAAATGTCTCATTATAGTCATGTCCATGCCTTTACTTGTATCCCTTCACCATTAGTCTTACCTTATGCCTCTTTATCTTGCCTTTGGGAGTGGTTTTTGTCTTCTACACCCACTTGACTCCTATGACCTCTTTCCCTTCTGGTAGGTCAACTAACTCCCAAGTTTGATTTTTCTCTATTGTGTGCATTTATTTGTCAATTGCCTAAAACCACTTGTTGTCCTTGAATATTTATTCAAATTAAATAGGATCATCTGATAAAAAGAGAGCATAATTCATAGTTTCATCTTTGTTTTGATCATAGACTTATTAAAAGCTTCTTGTCATTATTAGGCATTGGCTTGAGTTGGAGGAGGATGATGTTGACTCATGAATAACTCCTTGACCTCTTTGATGGCTACTACAACTAGATGAATCATCCCTTTGTGAAATAGGGGTCTAACTTAGTTCATGGGTGGATGTATGACCTACTATTGCTGATTTAATAAAGGGACCACTAACCCTTGTTTGTGCTTGTTACATTATTAGTGCCTTATATATGTTCTACATAGAAGTTGAATTGATTAAAGAAAGTCTTTCATCTAATATATTTACCGTGACCATCTTTCCAACCATGATCTTTTTCTCTAAAAGTCAGAAAACTAGTACAGTCAGTTTTCACAACAAAATGTGGCAGATGAAGAATTTTTAACATAAACTTCTCTAGACATTTTTTGACAGTGTAAATCTCTTTATCAGAAGAGATCCACTTAAAAACATCTGCACTGAAGACTCCACTAGATAATTCACACATGAATTCTTTATTTTCATATATACAAACAAGTATTCCTCCTCATGCAATATCGGAGGCATCAATATAAACCAAAAATTGTTCTGATTTTGGGATATGGAGTGTTGGTAGCAATGCAACTTTAGATTTTATCTTCTAAATAACAGTTGTGTGTTTGTCATTCTATTGAAATGCTTTCTTCTTCTGGAGAAGTTCTTGGAGGATGAACCTGTCTTCACCAGATTTAGGATAAAAGCTTTGGTTTGTTGATTTTTTTCTAGAAAATTGATGACCTTCTCTTTGATATGTAGCTAGATTTGTAATTTTGAATATTGGATAATCATTCTAAGGAAATTACATTCTATTTTACAAAGTTGAATCTTTTTATTTGACAAGACAATTCTTGCATCTTCTGTCAGCTCTAAAAATTTTTGGAGATGAGAGTAATGGTTAGTAAGAGAATTACTGAAAATTAGTATGTCATCTATGTATACACACAAGAAGTTAGAAGTGCCTTTAAAAATGTTATCCATATGATCTTGGTATAATGTTGGGGTATTCATTAAGTCGAATGGCATAATAGTCCATTGAAAATAGCTAAAGGGGTAGCTAAATGCTATCTTTTCTCTATCAACTTTTTTTACCTTTATCTGATAAAAGCTTGATTTATAGTCAAATTGAGAGAAGTATTTACATGCTACAACTTTCTCTAATAGATAGTATTAGTGTAGGTTTTTATTTTTTCCTATTTATTAATTAGGGAAATTGTATTTCTTGTGCATACATGGAGTTTTCTTACATTTGTGGGATAGGCTAGCTTATGTGGAGTTGTGTGTCATAGATGTGTCACAGGTGTCATAATAATGTCATAGATAACTCCCTTGATGGGAGTTACTTCTCTATTCTTAGCACCTTGTCACCACCTTTCATAGAGGAGTTACTATCTATTCTTGAGGTGCCTAGTCCACCTTTTGTGGAGGAGTTACTTTCATACTCTCCTATATGTATTCATCACTTTGGCCATCTCATGTTAATTAGATTTTGGTTTTCTCCATTTTGTCTTGTGAAATTTATCTTATTGTCTTAATTTCAAATTGCTTTAGCATCTATGTGGTGTGCACTTGCTTCAACTTGTGTGATCACATCTCCATTACACTCGCATTATCTAGATTTTGGCAACAACTCTGATATGGTATCAGAGCTACTCCGATAATCGTGTGTCTGGGCATGCTAGTAGTTTATTTTAAAATTCTTACTTTGCTTTCCTAGTTTAACTCAGTTGCATTTGAGAGTTTTGGTAGAGTTTCTTGAAAACTCATGCAAATCCATACGAAAATCTGTTAAATTTTTTTAAATTTCTGTTGAGTTTTATTCAGATCTCCCTTTATATATCTAAGTTAAAATTTACCAAAACATATTGATTGGTATATTGTAGCTTCAGTAAGGTGGAGGAATTTTTTTATTTTGCAAAAAAAAAAAAATGCATTCTATTTGTTGGACGCCACCTTTCTTTGCATTTTGTTTGTGTGACTCTAGCTTGAGGATCCAAGCACTGCCCAAACTAAGTACTGCCCATAACAGGCACCTACCACTTCAGCTGATGCCTAGTCCGTACAACATGCCTTTTTTATGTAGTCCACGCCTAGCTTCTACTTTTTGCACCAACTTTCTTTAGAACTGTGCACTCTTCTAGCAAAGTGCCTAGCTACGATAGTTCCAGCCAAACCATAAGTCATACGGTGTCCAGAAACAAGATTTTGTGCCTCTTTTTTGGTGAAGGTCTTTTGCCATGCCTCATATAGGTTGTACGACCAGCAGGTTTGCAATTCTTTGTCTTTTCTGCTAAAATCTGGTCTGTGCTTTGTTTTTGGCGCCCCTTCCTTGCTTGGCATCCCATGTGGTGCCCCTTGGACATTTGGCATTCATCAAAACTATCTTTGCCTAATTTTTTCAGTTAAAATTAACTTGTAAAATAAAAATCAGTCAATTTGACTAAATTTTAAGATTTTTAGACAGTTTTGTATTTTGGGGATTTTCAATTAAAACTTGTATCTTCGACCTACGAAGATGAAGGGTGAGGCCCGGGTTGGCAGGAGGCCAATTCCCCCTCACAAAAACCTCCTTTGGATTCCTCATTCTATGTCAAATCCAAAGAGTGGTTGGAAGGCCACTTTCTCTCTCAAAATAGGCATTTTTTAATGTTTTAGTGCTTTTTTTGCAAAAACACTAGTTTACAGGAAAATTGAACCTTTAATATCTTGCAAATGGTAGCTCGGATTTGGGTGCCATTTTTTGCAAAAGTGTTTTTAATTCAATTATCCATAGCTTAGACTTATTATTTATCAAAAATGCACTAGTTTATAAAGTGCCAAAATTTTGGGTCTCCCAGGACGCATTTTCAGCTGAGTCTGACGTCTTGTTTGCTTTAGTCTTGCACTAATTACTCTAAGACGTATTCTCATATGATTCTAACATATTTTGAGCATGCACTTTCATATTTTGGGGGGGGCTCAATATTTTAGGGGGGCGTGATTGCTTTTCACAACTTGCAAATATTTACTTTCATTCTCCTTTCTGCATAAATTCACAACTTGTAATCAACACAACTTCAACTAAATTTAGATAAAAATGGATTCTTTTCAACTTAAACCCCTAACACCCTTCAACTATCATGAATGGAAGGTTAAAATGTCAATCACTCTTAGAAGCAAAGGGTTGTATAGGATCACCATGGGTACTGAAGTAGAACCCAACACTGATCCTAAAAAGGTCAAGTGGTACAATCATAGTGATGAAGCCTATGGATTAATGAGCTTGTCTATGTCTCTAGAACTTCTCTTCCATTTACAATCCTCCCAGACTCCTAATGACATATGAGACACCTTAGAAAAGTTATTTGGGAAGCTTGATGAGATGCGAGGTCATGAGCTTGAAAATGAACTCATAAGTCTAAGTCCTAGCAACTTTGACACCCTCAAGGACTTCTTCACTAAGTTTAAGGCCCTTAGATTGCAATTGAAATAATGTGGGATAGAGAAGAAAGATGATCAACTCATTCTTTCTATCCTCGTAAAGTTAGGTCCAAACTATTCAGTCTTTGTCTCCACTTTCCATGCCATAAAAAGTGCCCTTGGCACTACATGGAAAATGCCTTCTTTGGATTCATTCATTTCTGAATTGACTAGGGAGAAAGATAAGCCAATTCAAATGGGCATAGTGAAGTCTAATCAACCCCAAGCTTTGATAGCTGGAAATGGTAAGGATAAGACTTCAACAAAGGAGACGAAGAAAAAAACAAGGACCAGGAGAAGAAGAAAGAAAACACCAATCCTACCAAAAACAACACTGAGACTTCCTCTTCCAATGCTAAACCTGAGAAGGAGAAGGGTAAGTGCGCCTATTGTAAAAATATAGGGCATGATAAACATAAGTGCATGAAGAAACACATAGATCACCTAACTCATCTTCTAGAGAAGAAAAACATAGGTATTCCTGAGTCCATCAAGCAGAATTCATCTACCCAAGATTCTACTAAGGCAAAAGGCAAGAGTAAGGATAAAGAAAAGGGCAAGGCCCTTGTAGCTACAACATCTTTATGGTTAATTGATTTGGGTGCTTCTCACCACATGGGCTCTTCCCTAGTTTATTTTTCATCTTTAGAGCCTTGTAGCATGACTTCAATTAGTTTAAGTGATAACACATTAGTTTTCATTGCAGGGAGAGGGTCAGTTGAAATGGAAAGAGGAACATTCAATAATGTTCTAAGTGTTCCTTCTCTTTCAACCAATCTCCTATCAGTGTACCAAATCACTCACATTGGTCAGGGCATGAGAATTGAGTTTTCATCAGATTCAGTGTCTATCAAGGAGTTGCATAGTGATACTATAGTGGCAGTGGGTAGGGTAGATCACCAAGCTAGGTTATGCACCTTCTCACATTTTACATCAGATTCTTCTCGAACAGTATTGCTGACCCATTTAGATGGAGTTAGCAAATTTTGGCATGAGCGGTTTGGGCACCTTAACTACCGCTATCTTGAGCAACTTTGCAAAAATGACATGGTCATTGCCTTGCCTCATGTCCAATTCTCAAAAGGACCTTGTGAGGGGTTCTCCCTTGGGAAGCATCCTGAAGCAAAATTTGACAAAGGCAAAGCTTGGAGGGCTTCACAACCTTTGGAGTTAGTCCATAGTGATGTATCGGGACCCTTTCCAAAACCATCTTTCACAAGGGCCAAGTACATCCTCACTTTCATTGATGATTTCTCTAGGTACACTTGGATATATTTTCTCAAACAAAAGTCTGAAGTGTTTGAAAAATTTCTAGACTTCAAGGCTCTTGTTGAGAAACAGAGTGAAAAATCCATCAAGGTTCTTCAAACTGATAATGGAAGGGAGTATGTCAGCATCAGGTTTGAGCAATTTTGCCCCACAAAGGGGATTGATTTGTAGCACATAGTCACTTACAGTCCTTCATAGAATGGGGTTGCAGAATGTAAGAATAGGTTCTTGAAAGAGATGGGTAGCTGTATGATTCACTCCAAATCCTTAGCACCACAAAACTAGGCCGAAGCCATCAATTGTGCTTACTACATTTAAAATAGGGTTCCTCACAAAGCTTTGAAAGGGATAACACCCTTTGAAGCTTGGCATAAAAGGAAACTTGATGTTCAGCACCTTAGAGTTTTTGGATCCCTAGTCATGGCCAGCATTCTGAAGAAGAAATGCAAAGCTATGAAATGACAGTCTAAGCCTTGCATCTTTATAGGATATCCAAATGGTATTAAGGGATATCACCTTCTAGATCCAGTCACTCTTGAGTTGTTCATCGAGAGAAGTGTCCATTTTTAGGAGAGTCCTAGAGACTCAACACTTGACACTTCTTCTCCCTCATTAGATCTACTTCTTCATGATGATTCCTCATCAGATTCAGATAAGTCACAACAGGTTCTTGAGCCAGAGACATCTTCTTCTTCTTCAAGTTCAGACAGCGAGGACAGTGATGCAGAGTCATCCACCTCTAGTCAGTCAGAGGATGAGGAGTTAGCACCTGACTCACCCACTTTTAGGTCACTTTGGGCCAGACAGACACTTGAGAGTGCTGGCACTTGGGCATGAGATCCCATAGATGACAGACATACTAGGGAGGATTTTTAGAGAGATACACATGCCTTCTTTGCTTTAGTTTCAGATCCATAGACTTTTTGAGAGGCATCGGGGGTACCTGAGTGGGATAGTGCTATGGAGGAAGAATATTCTTCCTTAATCAAAAATCACACTTGGGATTTGACTTCACTTCCTAAGGGAAGAAAGATGGTTTGATGTAGGTGGATATATCATACCGAGTTTACAGTAGAAGGGTTGGTTGATAGGTATAAGGCACAATTGGTCGCCAAGGGTTTCTCACAGGTGGCAGGCATTGACTACTCAGAGACCTTTACACCCATTGCAAAGATGACTTCTATCTGACTCACCTTGGCTATTGCCACAACACATGGTTGGTATGTGCATCAGATGGATGTGAAGAGTGCCTTTCTTCATGGAGACCTTGAGGAGGAGATCTACATGGAGTAGCTACCAAGATTTGTTCAGGATTCTTCCTTAGTATGTAGACTAAGGAAATCTATCTATGGCCTCAAATAGGCCCCTCGAGTTTGGTATGCCAAGATGGATTCCCTCCTTCTCACAACAGGTTTAGGGTGTATTTTTATATTTGAGTTTATCACCCAATTGACCTGTTGTAGATATGATCATCACCCTTGTGCATTGTCATTTATATATTCTTAACTCTATCCACTAAGTAAGGATTCAAATATCCAATTTAGGGTTAAACAAATTTATATAAATTCACATAATCAACTACCTACCAATTTTAACCTAGACATAAGCAGTGTGATATATCATAATCAGATTCCTAAATCAATGTTTGTGCCAGTCAAAAATTTAATCTATAATGCCTAGATGTGTTCACTTCAATCTTATTTTTCTCTCTTTCCATTGTTATTATTTTTTCAATTGTTTTATTATATTATTAGTCTATAATTTAGGCATTAAGGCATCTTTAAACTGATAGATTACTAAATTTAAATTTAGATTTCCCTTGTGTCTTAGTTTTAACATTTTATATTTATAGTATTTACATTTAGAATCATAATTTGGTAAAACACTACGATCTTAAATATTATACGAGTGTAGTGCCTAGTGGTATTTAAACTCTAAAGGTGTACAATGAAATACATAGAAAAAAAATATGCAAATGCCAATTAACATAATAACATTAAAATCTATGAACTATAATGTCAAGAAAATACATAAATGTTAATAAAATACAACATATTTTTCTTCCTATAAATATAGAGGAAGAGGACGAAGGTATCAAAATGAAAAATAATATTTGTATTTAAGATGACTCAAACGAATAGAAATATGGATTTACTGCAATTTATGATGGAAAATGATGGTGCAAAGTAAGTAGTTTGTATTTTTAACTCCTGACATTCATATTTCTATGTACCTAGGGATATGATATATTAATGTATATGGGTTGATAGAGATGTCAACATGTGGCACACATCCCCCTTAGTTATATGGGTCTAATATATTAGGATAATCGAGTAACTTGTGGAAGTAATGCATTGCGTAATGGTCAACCTACATTGGGATTAGGAGGTTACCCATCCATTAGATCAATTCATAAATAATGTAGAATAAATGTAGATCAATTCAACACAATAGATATTGGTGGACAAAGATGTCAAAATATTCAATATATGCATAATACCCTTAAGGTAGGGTAACATCAACAATACTCTTTTAGGAAGGAATAACTCCACAATGTCTCTTTGAAGAGGACAACCTCCAATATCCTCTTACAATAGAAGACTCAATGCTTACTTGATACCTTTACAGTAATATTCACTTCCATTATAGATACCTCTAATGGATGGGTAACCTCCTAATCCCAATGTAGGCCGACCATTACCCAATGCACTACTTCCACAAGTTACTCCATTATCCTAATATATTAGACCCATATAACTAACTAAGAGGGATGTGTGGCACATATCGGCATCTCCATCAATCCATATACATTAATATATCATATCCCTAGGTACATAGCACACATCCATTGTTTTAAAATAAAATTATGAAGAATACACACATTTACTAACAATCTTATTGATTGTTGTGAGATATTATTATTATGAACCTACATTTATTAACTAAATTTTGTGTCAATCAATTTTTTAGGATTATTAATCCTTGACCAATAAATAATATAAAATACATTGACACCTTATTTTAAATCCTAACCCTTATTTTTAAATTTTATAAAACATTTTCCACCTTTTAATTAATAAATAAATTTAAAAAAATCAGAATCCGTTTTACCGTTAATATTTTGATTCCACTTCTAAAATGAATTGGAAGCCCTTAGAAAGTTTCAATTTTGATCACTACATACAATTCATTACCTACTTTTCTAGGGCCATATGTTGTGGTTCAATGGTAAAGAAACTAATGTTCGGTCACAAGTTTATTAAATTTTTGGTTCAGATAAACATTTATCTCTTTTTTATTGACTTTTTAACTTTAGGTTTAATGTAAAGGATTGACGGATATTAAATGTAAAGGATAAACGCTTTAATTGGATTTATATGGTGATGATCTTATCCATTTGTTTATATCTCCTCAAATTTCTATCTGGTAAATTATCTAAATTACACCTTACTATCACCTGTATCAATTACAATAAAACATTTTCAACAAACAGTTAAATTTTATCGAAGAATATAAAAAAAGAAAATATTCCTTCAACAACGTTATATAAATTTGAGATCTGTCACATTTGTGGCTTAAGAACCAGGTGGCCGTTGGCCACTAAATTTTATTTATAGGTTTCACTGTAAGGGTGATCATATAACAGTAAATTTGGGATATGACATAAGACCGTTGGAACGGCAGGGATCTAAGACTCTTTCACGAAGTCTGATTGAAGTAGGGATAGGCTCAGAATGAATGGGGTTCTTTGATGAAATAAAACTGACCAGAAGGTGCACCAGGTGTTAACAGAGTTACCATTACAATACTTTCTGCTCCTTGTGAAGCTGTTAATTTTCCCATATAACCACTCATGTCAGATTGAACCACTCCAGGATGCACATTATTCACGTAAATCTTTTTCCCGCCTTCACTGCTTGATAATTTTTGATCGAGCAGGCGAGCATAAGCATTCAAAGCAAGCTTTGACACAGAATATGAAGGTGTAAAAATGGGCCAACCCTTTCCTTCCACTTCACCGATTTTCATATCCTCCAAAAACATTTCAATCATGTTGTCGATAAATTCCTCTGTTATTTTTGAAACATCTGACATCTCGCTTCGAAGGGAATCGTTCTTCAGAAACTGCAAAAACGCCAGAAAATTATTATTATTATTATTATTATTATCATTACAAGAACGATAAAATAAGTTATACCCGTAGCAGTCCGCTCTCTGATGAGACGTTCACAATTCGACCTTCTGATCGCAACAGCGGCAACAAAGCTTCGGTGATTCTTTTGGTTCCATAATAGTTTATTTCTATGCAGTTCTTCGACATCTCGTAGTTTGTTTTGAATGCTTTCGCGAAATTCAGATCGTTCTGAACAGAGAAAAGAAAGAAAGAAAGAAATTACGGTAATCACTTGAATCTGGTAATGAAATGGCGAAAATTAAATCCTCACATATTTATGGTCTTTCCCCTGTGAAACTTGCGCGGCACGAATTGCAGCTTCCCTGTCAACGGAACTGACCCCTAATACACCAGCGTTGTTAACCTGGAAAAATCCGTCAACCATTTATTATTTCTGAAAAATAGCTTTAGTTTTCATCCATTCGACTGAATTTTACCAGGATGTCGAGGCCGTCGTAGTTGTCCTTAAACCACCTTACAAATTCTGAAACGCTGTGGGGGCTCTGTATATCCAGTTCACGGAATACAACATTATGGAGGCCCTCATCATTGAGGGTTTTTGTGGCCGTCAATCCTCTGGTGGCGTCTCTTGCGGTGAGGACAACGGTGACACCATTTTCTGCCAATTGACGGACAACTTCCAAACCTATGCCTTTGTTTGCCCCCGTCACCACGGCCACTGTTTCCCTCGACCACCATCTGCAAACACTTATCACATGTCAGTCAAAGCAAAATTTCCTAAATCTAGTACGTGAGGGGAGAAATTTCTAAACCTACGTGATTTTAGGAGCCATTAATTTGACGAGGACCTGAAAAATGGTAGGAGATAGAACTTTGAAAAATTTAAGGCCTGAAAGCGTTTAAATAGGGTTTAAGTGGAGAAAAGGTGTGCCGGTGCGTAAGCAAATTAGCATTGACAATGGGGCAATATTGCGTCGTTTGATGCTTCCATTTCACCCAACTTTTATTTTGTCGATGTGGAAGGCGAGAGGCCACAAGTCGTTCAACGAGGGAAAGTAGTACAAGATGTGGTCACATTATCCGGCTCAATACATCTCTTCTAGATGTGCAGGATAGGCTATATGTTGAAGTACGACTTTTGAACAAGATAAAATATAAGAGGGGTCATATTTCTTAAATTATATGTTGAAGGATTTTAATTAAAAATATTATAAGAGGTGTTATATTTTTGTCTTGATACATGTTTTAGATGTTGATGTGAGGGAAAATACAAGAGGTGTCATATTCTTTGACTTATTGATGTGAGGGAAAATACAAGAGGTGTCATATTCTTTGACTTAGCTCATGTTTTAAATACTTATCCAAAACAAAAAAATATTAGATATGTTTCTATGTGAATAGGTTATATGTTATCCTCCTTAACAAAGATGTCATATTCTTTGAACCAAAACATATCTAACTGATTCCATAGAAAATACTTAGAAGGGTCATATTCTCAAAAAAAAAAAAATTATCCATGGTTACATTTAAATATTACTATATTTTTAAGTGTTATATCTTAATTTTATGATGATTTATAAGATAAGTTTAAAGTATTATTTTACATGGGTTTGTAGAAGTAGGGTTTGGTAGAGAGGTAAGTTAGGATATTTATTAGAAATTAAAATTCCAATTTTATAAATACCATTTAGATTTATTATAGAGACGTTTGCTATATTAAAATATAATAAAAATATTTCTAATTATTAAAAATGATAATTATAAGTAAGAATTAAAAAACTAACATGCATATCTTAGATAAATATATGTAAAAGATGTTGAGGGATATCATTAGCAACACGATTTCATTTATGTAATAAGTCAAATAAAATATTGGTGACTCAAGAATAATATCTCCCATATCTTTTACATAAATTTATTTAAGCGTGCTATATATTAATATTACTTTGAATTTTTATCTATTTTCCTTAATATTTTTTATTTAAAAAAATTATTATAATTTATTTTTAAATGACAATTTGAAACGAAAAATAATTATAACAAATATTATATGTCTCTACATGAAAATGATCGAATCTATTATTTTTATTAAAAAAATTCATCTACTAATATTGCGATCTAATAATAATAGGTTTAAAAAACTTAGTCAACATCTCAAATATAATTAATTATTAATTTAATAAAATTATTAGAACCAATCATCATCATCATCATCATCATCATCATCATCATCATCATCATCATCATCATCATCATCATCATCATCATCATCATCATCATCATCATCATCATCATCATCATCATCATCATCATCATCATCATCATCATCATCATCATCATCATCATCATCATCATCATCATCATCATCATCATCATCAAATGGATTGAATATTGCTTTCCACTTCTAAATCCAAACCCATGCACCATTTCTATTCTAAGTTTTTTTTAAAGTGTAATTCTATGATATTTGAGTGTAGAGGAGAAAGGGGAAACTACAAATGAATTCATATTTGATTTATTAAAAAAAAATCTAATATACCTTTAAGAATTCAATACTCATATATGAACTTTCTTTAAATATTTATATTTATATAATGTACGTATTTTTTCCATTTACTTATGAGGGAAATTTTGGGAAGGGCTTATTAACACACAAACAGGGAACCTCTCACATTTTATGAGAGAAATAGAAGAAGAAGAAGAAGAAGAAGAAGAAGAAGAAGAAAAAAGACATCTTATAGTCTTCAACATTAAAATTTTAATTATTTATATAATATTTTATATTTTTCAATTTTTTTTTTTTTTTTATAAGATTTTTTTATTTTTCAATTTTTTTCTTTCTTTTTTTATTTTTTATTGTCTAATAGAAAATAAATTTGAATATTTATAATATTTTAGTCTTGTATATTTGATCATTATTACTAAAAGTTTTATCTTTTAGTTTTAGATATTTTTGTTGTCGAAAGATTCTTATTCATCATTTCACTATATTTAAATAATTATTTTATAATATGAATCTTCTCATTATGTTGATTGAGATTATATATATATATATATATATATATATATATATATATATATATATATATATATATATATATATATATTAGAAAATTTAAAATTTGATATATATTTTCACTATCAATTATATATCTATACTTATTTTTTAGCCTTGTAAATATTATTAGTCACATAAAGATATTAGCATCGATGTTAGTGTCCATATAATTATCTAGTATCCAATGTTAAAAATTCATCCAAATTTAAAATTATCCAAAACCAATAGATCGATCTATTTATCTTATAGATGCAAAAGATAGACTATATGTTAACCTTCTTCTTAAAAAAATACAAAAGGTGTGCTAATCTAAGGGAAAATACAAAAAGTGTCATATTCTTTAACCCAACACATGTTCTAAGTGTTCATCATAAAGAGAAATACTAGATGTGTCTACAAGTGAATAAGTTACATGCTGTCTTCCTTTAACAAAGTAAAATATAAAAGGTGTTGTATTCTCTAAGACAACACATGTTATGAATACTAACCCCATGGAAAATATTTAGAGGTGTCATATTCTCAAAAAAAATCTCCATGGTTACATTCAAACACTACTATATTTTCAAGTGTTATATCTTAACTCTAAGATGATTTATAAGATAAGTCTAAGTATTATTTTAGATGAGTTTTTAAGGGTTTGGTAAGGAGCTAAGTTGGAATATTTATTGGAGAGATTAAAGTTCCAATTCTATAAATATGTTTTAGATTAACTATAGAAATGTTCATTATATTAAAATATAATATAAATATTTATAATTAAAAATGATAATTATAAGAAAGAATTCAAAAATTAATATATATCTCTTAGATAAATATATGTAAAAGATGTTGAAGGATATAATTAACAATATGATTCCATTTATATAAAAAATATAATATAATATTGGTGACTAAAGAATGATATATCCAATGTATTTTACAAAATTTATTTAAAATATTTATCCTAATTTTAAACATGCATTCTGTTACTTTCAATTTTTATCTATTTTTCTTAATTTTTTAAATTTAAATAAATTGTTATATTTTTTTTAAATAACAATTTGAAGATAAAAATAATTATGATAGATGTTACATGTCTCTGTATATGGAAATGATTGATGCTTGATACTCAAATCCATTCATAAGTTTCATTTGATAAGCTCTAGATTGATTTCATAGCCTCCCAAATGGTTATTTGGCAACATTTAATAAAATTTAGGGTATACTTTCATCTAATTTTTATTAAAAAAAAATGACCCTTTTTAGACCATTTACAAGCCTTTAAAACTCAAAATGAGGATGAATCTATTCAATATTATGTTATTATATTTAACGATATCTTGTATTCCTTAAACTAAACCCCCTCGGATTTATAAGTTCAATTCATATTTATTATGAGTCTTATTTCTCCACTTAGAGAAAGGAAATTGTAAAAGCCCTTCAATTATTTCAATAATTTATATTGGGATATTCTTAAACATGCATGTGCTCTAACAAATAACAATACTTAATCACCTATATTTTAACCTAAAGGTAAACATGTTACAAACAATTCCTACAAATCAAAACAACAAAACAATAAGGGTTATAAGCCTCCTCAAATACCTTCTTCTAAATCAACAATGTGTACCAAGGAATAAATAAAAAAATTTAACATGAATGAAAGGAATCCAAATACAAAATATCTCCTACAGTTAAAACATATACCCCTACTAAGAGGAAATCAATTTAGTTTGATTGGCTTAGAGATCAACCACATGACATATTACATACATTTTTTGATAAATGGTTGATTACTCTTCCTCCAAAATATAACCATCCACCACATAGATTTGACAAGCTAAAAGGATAACCCTTTTGTACTTACTATGGTATTAACAAACATCTTGATAACAATTATTTTTAACTAAGGAAAATATTTCAAAATAAACATATTGAGGGATCATTACATTTTGTAAAGACGCATTAAGGTCTATTTCCATTAATTTTTATATAAATCATTATAATAGGATTGAAACATCCCATTGCACTCTTTTTTAGGAACTTATGATCCATTAACCTTCGTAGAAATCAACCACTAAAAGAAGTCCTTCTCCTAGTGTACCCTTTACAATGACTAGTCTCTCCCACAGTAACCCTACCAAGGAACCATTGGTTTATTGAGTTGTCTCTAGAGGGACATTTGGAGGAGGCATTGACCCAAATATTATAGAGCCTACTCACATATCTACACAACAAATTTGGTTATGAAAACTAGCACACACAAATACAAATCAGGCATATACACTTGATACTCCCATAGATGTAACAAATATTGTATTATAACAAAATACAAAAGCATAATTACCATATGATCATTACAGTCAAGAAATTTTATTCCCAATTAGATTCCATTGCATTCAGTGATTGCATCATTTACCAATAAATATAACTAAATTAACAACTACCAATATTTTACCAAATAATAAAATATCATATTTAATTTACATATTACATCAAATAAAAGTGAATTATTTGAAAAAATAAGAAAAAATTCCACACAATACCTTCCATAATGCATGGGTATATCAAATACATTCATATGAACATCAGAAGCATTGTTTCTAAAATTTTACATGATCATCTACTTGATTAAAGAAGTTTATTTCTAGATAACTAATTATCAATCATACTAATGTTAATCATTCACTAAAGGGTAAGCAATATGCAATTCCATTTCCTAGGTGGCTAATAGTTGAGATACCTTTACACTATAGATATACAATGGATTCCACATAATCCTCATCTAATTATACACAACATGCCTAGTTATATATAACAACCAAACATGTTCCAATTACTTCAAATCCAAAGAAACCAAAGATAACTCAACAAGTTCCATAAACTAATATTTATACTACTACTAATTCATAACCAAATACTCTTATGAGTCATATATAGAGTATTGTTGACTCTCTAGATCTAGATATGACACCTAGGCATGCTTCTTGTCAATATCACCAATATGATTCACCATATTATAAGTATAAAACACCTTATGAGCATCCATTAGATGTGATGATTGGATATTTATTTCTTTATACAAATTAAAAAATCTAAAAAAAATTAATAAAATATAAAAACATTCAAATAACCTAGAAAATTCCAAAATATTCAGCACTCCCATGGTTACTAGTTCCTTGCCATCTATGTTATTTACTTCATGTTAGTATATAACATATAATTTAATTTATATATACACATACATATTTCACACATATTTAAGTGTGTTACAGACATACAATAGACACATGATATACACACATACAAATGTTGGACCTCTCCTCTATTTATGTCATATAATATATTGGGGTAATTTGATTCATTTATCAAGATACATATTATTTATGACCATTTATATATTATTATGTTTTAGATTATATATTAATGCTTACACATGTGTCTATATCCATTCTCATATCTTTCATAGTGTACTTATATGCTATGGCACGACTTTATTTTTTAACACATATTTGTAAGGACTATTATGTTATGTTTATGTTGGTTGATTATAAATCATTTATTTACATTATCACTTAATTCATTACATTTCATTATTTTCCATTATCTTTCTTGTATAACATTTGAATATGTTCCTTGCATGTTGGCCATTATGTCATTGTATGTTGTTATGATATTTGAATATGTCATTCTATGTTGATTTGAAATTTAAATATGTCACTCCCTTTTGATTGTATGACATATAAACATTACCTTGTATGAAATATTCGTATATCATTATTTTACATTACATTAAGTGTTATTATATGTGTGCTTGATTGATTCAGATATGCACACTTGGGTCAAAATCCTATATAATGCACTAATTTTTCATAGATTTGGTACATATCTTTTTTAGATTTGTGGCGCATATATTATACACAATTATAGATCAGAAGTTACATTTTGGTAGACACTTCATCTTGAGACACATTAGATCTATATATGCCATGCTAGTGCACTAAAAATTACAAAATGTACTGAATATATCTCTAAATTACTATCAATAAAAAGAACCATTTTACACCAATAATTAGTGTTATCAAACATTTTTTGTCTACAATAGTTGATTCTTTTTATAATTTGAATTAACTAAATCATTGAACCTCACATGCTCTATAGGCTGTAGGTTCATTAAATCACCTAACTTCACTACATTTTTAGGATAAGTTGATTAAATCACTCACCCTCACTAGATTATATATTCATAGTTAAGTTGATTGATTGAGATTTAGTGATCCAAATGGTTGTGACACAACTCATCCTTACACTAAATTGGGGGCATAATACCTTCCAATGTCCCACTTTAAATAAACAAAAATATCATTCTCAAACTAGGGGAGTGTAGATACTAAAACTAAATAGTTATATCTGAATCTCATTCTTTTACATTTGAAAAATATAAATTAGAGCTCTACCTTTCAATTCTGGACCTTCTCACTTCCAAAATGCTCACATTTGACACCAAAATTTACTATTATAATTAAAAAATGTGTATCTTTCACCAAATATTTTAAATATGGTGAAATGCTCACATTTTCTCTCTCACTATTAAAAAATAAAACAACTATAAACAAACAAGAAGCATAAAATAGTATGTCAACATGCAAAATGTATGGTTTCATCCATATGTTAATTCAATAATCTCCTAATGTTTCTCACAATGATTTCATTTTTTATATTCAATCAACTTAAAAATATGAAAATCCACTTTAATTGTTCTAGTTAATAGCATGTTCTAGAATTTTGAATAGTCATCAAAATGTCAAGGGACCATACACATAAAAATAATTGTGTTACAAAAGAGGCACTCCATGTTCTGCATATCCTTTTCTTGCTCCTTCACCAGTACCACTTAGCATTAAAAAATGGGTGGTGAAACTTTTTAGACTTGAGAAGTTTGATTATTTGTATGGATTCATCTTTACTCCTCTTTATTCTTCTCTTCGATGTTTTGGTTGTTCATTTTATATATACTCCTCTTTATTATTCTCTTCGATGTTTTGGTTGTTCATTTTATATATCTGCCTACTGTGATATATATATATATATATATATATATATATATATATATATATATATATATATATATATATATATATATATATATATATATATATATATATATATATATATATATATATATATATATATATATATATATATATATATATATATATATATATATATCATAGTAGATAGATATATTTTTATTATTTTTTATGTTAGTCATTAAAAGTGAACACACTCATGATATCACAATGTTCCAACACCCATTAGATTCCACTATAAGAATACCTCTCTATGTAATTAAAAATAAAAATTAATAGAGATACATATTAATTAGAATTTAAATGATTTAAAAATTTATCATTCAATAATATTTAAAATGTGAAGATAAGTTTATATGTATACAAACAAATTAAATATCATGACTAGAGTTTGATACCAAGAGTAGTTAAAGTCTAGATGTGAAATTAAAAGTTGTACAACAAGGATGTCAGGGTTTAATACTCCCCCAACTATAAATAGGTTTTAAAGTTAGGAGGAACACGTGGTATTTGTAGATTCAATATATAAATATTTAAAATAAAATAATGTAGGGAAAGTAATGTGATAGATGAGGCCTCTTAAGTTGTAAATAAAGTAAAAGTTTTTAAAGTTAGGAGGAACACGTGGTATTTGTAGATTTAATATATAAAAAATTAAAAGAAAATAATATAGGGAAAGTAGTGTGATAAATGACGCTTCTTAGGTTGTAAATAAAGTAATAAGTATTAAGGGTAATCATATAAAAGGTTTGCTACCTTGAGATGTTTATAGTCATATTTGTAAAAAAAATTGGTAAATTTTAAGATTTAAAGTTATGTTATTTTTTTAAAATTATTTGAGTACTTTAGAATTAATTGATTCTGTTATATGATTATCTCAATATTTGATATAGAATTTCAAAAAATAATTAATTTTAATTGGAATATGTAAACAAGTTGACAAGATTTTAATTATAATATCAAAATTTATTGTTACAATTTAAGACTTTAGATTCTTTTTAAAAAATCAAAGAAATATCCATCATATTTAACATTCAACCAATCATTTTATGTTGTACCAATCTAACTTCCCCACTGTAAAAAAACAAAACATAACATAACATAACATAACAAAATTAAAAATAAAATAAAAAATAAAAAATAGAAACTACTACTATTAACTATACTTGTTGAGTCAAAGTTCACACATCATACCCAATTTCTAAATTAAGTTTTATCCATGTAAAATGAGGATCATACCGTATTCTGATCTATATAGCTCAAGAACTAGCCACTAAAGATTACATTATTTTTCCCAAAGTTTGTAGGTTTCCCTCCTTATTAGTTCATACGTAGGTTTGAATAGGGATCCCAATCATGTTTACCTTGCTTGAAGAACCCTAAAAGGAATTCCATTCCAATCATACATACCATCATATAATTTAATGTCCTCATAAGCCACACCATTATTATGTGATGAGTCGTTGGGTTTTGAGAGCCTTTTTGGTACCTAATTTTGATGGACACCATATTTCATTTATGATTTCAGAACTTGAGAATGGAAAATTTTAGAATTTGAGTGTTGGCAGAAAATAAAATGTGTAGGTTCACGTGGGCAACAATGAACAATAGAAAAATAAAATAGAAAAACTAAAACTACAGGAATAATTGTAACTAATCATAATAGTGTTATAGATGCACTAAAACACAAGCCAAAATAATAGAACGGGAGAAGTAGAGTACCAACATAAAATGAAACAAGTTGCATATATTAATTTAATTTTAAAACTCTATTAAAAACTTATTTAAATACCTATACATACACAACTATAGTCATTTACAAAATACTCACAAAAACCTCTATTTTGATCTCCTTTTTTGCTTCTTATTGGTTGTTCTATATACTACTATGGATGCTCTATTTTCTTCCTTTTATTATGTTGATTTGCCTATGGTCTAACTATTGTTAGCAAAACATTCTATTTATTTGTTTACTGATGTTCTTCTTCTTCTATTATGTGTTTTTTTTCCTTCATAGTTTGCTATTGAGTTTTCCTTCTCTATTGCTCTATTTTCTCTAAGATTCTCTTTTTTATTCTTATTGATGTGCAAAAAATTTATTGACTACTACTCTTTTTCTACCTATATATATTATTTTATTTTATTTTTGTCTCTTTTCATTTTGTCCCCTTGCTAGGCTTCTCATCTACCACCATAATTCTCCCCCAAAACTCCAAATGGCTCCCAAAATTCAAATTTTAACCTATTGTGCATTCAATTCATTCAAATGGTCCTACTATGGAAGTCGATAGCCGACTGGGTAGATGAAAATAGGGGCATGGACATAATATTTTAACACTCCCCTTTATCCTTGGCCTTATTAGAATGATCTAATGAACCTCTTTCAACCACTAAAACATCTTTGTAACTTTTCTTTACCTGTCCATATGATTTTTCAGCTCTTGTGTTCAAGTCCAGAGCTTCATTGTTGAAGTCCGTAGCCGGATTGTTGAAGTCCATAGCTACCCTAATATAGTATGTGGCTGGACTGTCAAAGTTTTTAGCTACATTGTTGGAGTATGTAGCTTTGTTTTTGGAGTCTATGGCTTCCCTATTAGAGTCTAGAGATGGTTTATTAGAGTTCAAAGATGGCATGTTGGAGTTTAGAGCTATGTTATTAGAGTTCAAAGCTGACCTATAGGAGTCTAGACCTGGCATGTTTGAGTCTAGAGCTAGCTTGTTAGAGTTTGGATCTGACCTGTTAGAGTCTAGAGATGGGTTGTTGGAGTCTAGAGCTAACCTGTAGGAGTCCAGAACTAATCTATAGGAGTTCAAAGCTAGATTGTTGGAGTTTAGAGCTGAGTTGTAGGACTCTAGATCCAACATAAAATCTTATAGGCCCAATGTTGCTACATTAATGACCCCTAACCTTCCTCTTAAGTGCATAAAATTGTCTTTTGACAATGTCTTAGCAAAAATATAAGCTAGTTGTTGATCTAATTTACAAAAATTAAGCTCTATTACATGTTTCTCAACTAACTCTCGAATGAAGTGATCCTTGATTACAATGTGATTGTTCCTACCATAAAAGATGATGTTATTTAAAAATCCTATGGAGGATAAATTGTCACAATATATCATAAAATATCTTTGATGCTCCTCAAGAAAATTTAAAAGTATCCTTCTCAACCATATAACTTGGCATTATGTTTCATTGGCTACTATGTACTCCATTTTAGCTATAGAAAGTGAAACTATAGGTTGATTTTTGAAGCCCAAGATATGGATCTTGACCCAAGATGAAATATATACCTCGAAGTGTTATTTTAATCATCAAGGCTATCGAAATAATCACTATTTGTGTAACTCACTAACTGAAACTCATCTGTTGATGCATACAAAACTCCATAATCTCTTGTTCCATTCACATACCTAAATATCTTTTGTTCGATTGTCAATGTGTCTCCTTTAACATCTTCATGAATCTAGATATTAGTTTTAATGCATACATGATGTCCAACCTAGTTGCAGTCAAATACATTAAGCTTCTCACTAAGCTCTTGTATCATGTGGGGTCTACATTTCTACTGCAATAATCTTTGTACAACTTTAAGTTTGTCTCAGATGGTGTGGATATTGTCTTATTCTCCAACATCTTAAACTCTCCAAAATTTCTTTTACATACTTATATTGACATATGAATATGATTTCATCCATTTGCTTGACTTTGACCTCAAGAAAGTACTTCAAGAAGCCTAAATTAATCATTTCAAACTCCTTATTCATGGCTATTTTAAACTCTTATATTTAATAATTTGTGTTTTAAGTGAATATTAGATCATTTACATACAACTAAAATAAAATATCACCTTTGCTCACTTTGATGTAGAGTTTGGGCTTCTAGCACTTTTGCTAAAGCCATTGCTCAACAAGAGTCTATACAACTATACCATGCTATTAGGACTTGCTTGAGCCCATATAGCACCTTTTTAAGCCTATATACTTTATTCTCATGACTGATAATCTCATAAATGAGAGGTTGTCCCACATAAACCTCTTCTTCTAGCACTCTATTCAATAATGTTGACTTGATATCCATTTGATGCACCTTCCACTTATGTTGAGCAATAGTGATAATGATTGTCCTCACTATTTCTATTTTTTCTATGAGTGCAAATGTCTCATTATAGTCATGTCCATGTCTTTACTTGTATCCCTTCACCATTAGTCTTACCTTCTGCCTCTTTATCTTGCTTTTGGGAGTGGTTTTTGTCTTCTACACCCACTTGACACCTATGACCTCTTTCCCTTCTAGTAGGTCAACTAACTCCCAAGTCTGATTTTTTTCTATTGTGTGCATTTATTTGTCAATTACCTAAAACCACTTGTTGTCCTTAAATATTTATTCAAATTAAATAGGATCATCTGATAAAAAGAGAGCATAATTCATAGTTTCATCTTTGTTTTGCTCATGCCTTGACTGCTCATAGACTTATTAAAAGCTTCTTGTCCTTGTTAGGCATTGGCTTGAGTTAGAAGAGGATGATGTTGACTCATGAATAACTCCTTGACCTCTTTGATGGTTGCTACCACTAGATGAATCATCTCTTTTTGAAATAGGGGTCTAACTTAGTTCATGGGTGGATGTATGACCTACTATTTTATATTCAATAAAGGGACCACTAACCCTTGTTTATGCTTGTTATTTTTCTTGTCTCTCCTCCCAAGCTTCATGCTCAATGAATTGAACATCCCATCTGATTATGAGTTCTTTGTTGATATGACTATACAACTAATAAGCTTTTAATTGATAATTATACCTTATGAAAATGCACTTCTCACCTTTGTCAACCCATTTTTCCATCTTTTCGTAGGCATATGTGCATATGCAATAGATTTGAACACCCTAAGGTGTAAAACATTTGGATTTTGATTGATCCATGCTTCTTAAGGGATCATATCCATAACGCTCTTTGTTGGAAAAATATTCAACAAGTATATGGTTATTACTACAACCTCAACCCAAAAATCATTAGAGAAATCCTTTTCCTTTATTATGCTCCTTATCATCTCTTGGATGGTCCTATTCTTCCTCTCAACCACACTATTTTTTTGTAGTGTATACCTTATTGAAAACTACTTATTGATGTCATGATCCTTGCGAAAATTCATGAAATCATTAAATATACATTCTCCCCCTCTATCCGTCCTCAACATATTGATGTAGTGGCCACTTTGCTTCTCCACCATAGCCTTGAATTTATTGAAGGTATCAAATGCATCTAATTTATTCTTAAATAAATACACCAATATGTTTCAACTAAAATAATCTATGAATTTCATGAAGTAGAAATTCTTGGATAGGGAGGGGGCCTTCATTGGACCACACAAGTCTAAATGAATTAGCTCTAAAGGAGCTCTAGCTCCCTATGACCTATCCATAAGAAATTCATTCCTATGTTGCTTCCCCAAGATGCATCCTTCACTCAAATGCCCATATCTAAGATTCCAAAGAGTAGACTCATTTAATATCACTATTTTTAATGATGTTGTGAACTTACTTTACATTCTCAATAAAAACATCTGATGACTTGTCATCTTAACTACTAAAATCTACCTATTTTATCCATTCCTATCAAAGATGATGCATTATCCATTATCAAACATGACCTTGTATCCATTTTGGACAAGTTGCCCAATGTTGATTAGGTTATGTTTCAACCTGGGCACATAGTAAACATCTTGAATTTGCCTTTTGTCACCTAACTTGGTATAGATAGAAATGCTTCATCTTCCATTATAATAACCTTCTCATTGTTTCCCATTTTTAGCTCTGATTTGATTAACTCATCAATGTGATTGAACATCTCTTTATTCCCATTCATGTAGTTAATACAATCATTATCCAAGTACCATGTCTCTTTACCACTTTGTTCCACAATGTTGCATGTTATAAACAATTTTACACATTTCTCATTCATATTAAGTTAAACCTCTTATGTTTCGAATAAATTTGAATTTTCTATATTCATATCATACTCCTTTCTACACTCACTAGCATAGTGTCCATACCTTTTGCAATAACAACATTAGGTGTTAGAATTATCATACCTTTGTGTAGATCTTCTTTTAGAAGTGTTACTTATCCTTCCTCTTCTTATTCCATGTGACTTTTGATGGCTATGTCTTCCACCTTTTTGACTACTGCAAGTTCTTCCTCTTCCTCTATTGTTTGATCATCTCCCTCTTCCTCTCACATTCACATTAGTCTTCAATGATTACTCATGGGAGGAGGTTGATGACCTATTAAACATTTTTTCATGGGTTTTTAAGGATCCAATTATCTCATCTATTGTCATTTACCTCAAATATTTTGACTCTTTAATTACAACCACTATAGGGTCAAATCTGGTTGGAAGGATCCTCAACACCTTCTCTATGATCCTATGATTTTTAAGGGTATCACCTCATGTCTTCATTTGAATGACAATATTCATTTTATTTATGAATAATTCATTGATACTCTCATTCTCCTTAATTTTGAGGGTCTCAAAGTTCCTTATTAATATCTATAACTTAATAAGCTTCACCTTGTGACACCCTTGATAGGCATTTTTAACAATATTGCATGCTTGTTTAGAATGGATAGTGATGACTATCCTAAGAAAGATTAAATTAGTTAGTGTCATTTATATGTAGTTGAGTGCTTTGGAATCATTTCTTCTATTCTCTTTTAATGAATTACTTTGTGCTTGAGTTAATGCATTAAAGGCTACTAGGTTTGCATTCTCATTGTATCCACCTTCAACCAACTCCCATAGATCTTGAGAGTTCAATATGGTTTTCATATTGATGCTCCACACATCATAGTTCTTTTCATCAAATGTAGGGGGTTGGTGCTATGAACTAGAACTGCTTACTACCATGTCTAAATAGGTTTACAATATAAGGGCTTTGATACCAGTTGTTGGCTAAAAATAAAATGTGAAGGTCCATGTGGGTAGCAACCAATAACCAAAAAATTGAAACTATGAGAATAGTTCATAACTAATCGGAATAATGCTATAGATTCACTAAAACACATGTCAAAATAATAGAACAGAGGAGGTAGAGTACAAACATAAAATTACACAAACTACATATATTAATTTTCTTCTAAAACTCTATTAAAAATTGATTTAAATCCCTATACTTACACAGCTACAGTAGTTTACAAAAGACTCACAATTTTTTTTGTTTTGATCTCTTTTTTTGCTTCATATTGGTTGAGCTATACACTATTGTAGATGCTCTATTTTCTTCCATCTAATATGTCGATATGCCTATGGTTTGACTACTATTAGCAAAACATTCTCTTGTTTTATTTATTGATGTTCTTCTTCTATTTTTCCTCCTTTGTTCTCTAGTCTATTACTGGGTTTTTCTTCTTTACTATTCTATTTTATTCAGGTTTCTCTCCTTTTTCTCATTGTTACTACTACACAAAAAATCTATAGGTTCTTTCTCTTTTTTTCCCTATATATATTATTTTATTTTCTCTTCTCCTTTTGTCCCCTTACTGGACTTTTCACCTACAGGTAATTGAAATAATTTTGTATTGCATTTATATGTGAGGTTGGTATGGTTTTACAGATATTATTTGAATTTTTGTTTATGCTTTTGGCCCATGCCTATGTGTGTCTAGTGTTAATACATTTATTATTTGATCAGAGCATTTGTACTATTATTGACATCTAAAAAAACATAATAAATTTAGTGGATTAAGTTCATAATTAATATTGAAAATTCATGAGCATGTTTGACAACTCAAACATCAGGCATTTATGGGAAGGAGTATCTAGAGAAGATACAGACCAATTTATTACATGAAGGAGTAATAAAAATTTGTAAGAGATTTCCTTCCACGCAATTTTTTTAATTCGGAAGTGTACAATGTTTAAAGCATAAGGAGTCTGTCTTATTTCTAAAAATAAAGAAACTTTGCAATTTTGTAATTTTTTGTAATGATTTCTAAACTTGTTTAGTGATTTTCAATCTTAGATTCCAAAGACAGTTACACACGGATTTTATTAATATTGCATACTAACATCTAAGATACTCATATGTGCATTTTAATTCACACATGATGACCTATTGTGGTAGTTTGTATGCCCATTTTTTAATGCAATTTTATATTTATGTCTCTTTTTAACTCTGTGTGTGTGACACCAACCACATGAAGGTGTAAGCTCATTTGGTAACATTAACCTACATTAAAATTGTCACTAAAAATTCAAATAAAAATAACACATAATGACAAATTAATTTAAAATTTAGTACACTAAATCAAATAAGTTAGCATTAGTAATTTTAAATGCCAAATGCATTGAATAATAATTTTTTGAAGTTAATCCAATGTACCTTCAGGATCAACTTTGATTTTAAGTGTTTCAAGAATCACTTCACGCTTTGATTCTTGAACTTTACACAACTTTATTTATAAGACTTTCCACTAAATTTGACCATTTTAATATTTATAGCAATAACCAGATTTGAATAATGAAGAAGCACCTTAATTTTTTCAAATCCCTTAAATAACCATTGTTTTATTTTTTTATGAAAGTATCTATGAAACCAAGTTCATGTAACCACCACAAATCTAATGGGATAAACTAGGTCTTCTCCATCCATGACAATTATGGTTATTATTTTTGCCTCTACAAAGTGAGATAAAGTAGTAGTATGTTCCCTCATCATTGTCTTTAGGTATAATTACTACAAAAACTTACCATGTATTTAAATTATAAACAATTTTTAAGGACATGTAGGAAACAATTAAGATATCACTAATAGTTAAGTGTGCATTTAAATTATAAATATATTGTACCTTGTTGTACAAGATATGATATGTGGTCAAAGTCAATTGATGATTCCATTCCATGATCTCATAGTGGTTGAAATGAATCTCTAGTCTCCATAAGCATTAGGGGTCTATAATACTATTTATCAACCCTTTCTTTTGACTCACACTCATTCCAATTAAATTATACATAGCCTAAACAAAATTATACCATATCCTTAGTATAAATAGTCCATGAACTAGAATTTGAGGTTTGAATGGAGTAGAAAACACTTGATCCAAGCATTATACTACAATCTTCATACATTTCCTTATTTTCTTCCTCCATTATCTAAAATAATATTCACACATGAGAATATTTATATTATTTATGATAAAAAAATCATTAAACCAAGTCACAATACTATCAAAATCAATCAACTCATCACCATACTTATGCTTTCACAATGCTTTTTTAAGGGTTATTTTTACACATACACATGTACCATCATGTTCCCCTTTGCCATATCTAACGTAAAAAAAATTCAAATATTGAATCTCATTCTTATTATACATCCTGCTTAATTAATAAAACATTTGAGAATTCTAAAATTATCCTGCATAATTATTTGACCAAATGTAGTGTTTATTGAACATGATTTCTCTTGCATTCATATTTTTATAAAATATCTCAAAAAAACATTAGACAAACTTTGGGGATTATGATTTGTCATTACTCTGAATATAAAATGGGTAATCCCTCAAAAATATTTTTTTGTCCTTTGTGCTATCAAGGGCATGTCTGAATGTAATATGTATAAATTTTTTGACTTGAATCAAACTATAGTACTGATCTATTAAACCTCATTTTGTGGTTTTAGTGTGTAATTTTCAGCAAAGTCCACAACTGAAACAATGGTCCCAACTGGGAAGTTATCCTTTGAGAATATGAAATAATTATCTAACCATTTTTACTTATGTGGGTGTCATACTTATTAGTAGATAATATTATTCTTGAATTTAAACATGAAATTAGATACAGATACTTGGGTCGTAACCAACTCACATCTTGATGACTATTTTTTATCTTTTAATAGATACTTTACAAATTTGTATTTCTTAAAATCAACTAGTTTCTTTCCAAATTCATGTGAAATTTATTCATGTATATAGTTCATCATATCTTAGAAACCACCATAAGTGTTACATATTCCATATAAACATTTTTTAGTAAAAAAATTTCCCTCAAGTCTTTGATAGAAAAGACTTTGGATTAACTCTCTTGACGTTTTAGGTGGGAAAGTCACCACACATTTCTACATAATCTTATTAGTATGTAAAGTACAATGTATATGATAAAAAACATCAAAATGCATAGAAAATTCAACATGGATCTTATAATAAAATTTGGTGCATGTTTGGTTGATTTCAATATAGAAAGTATTTCTCATATCAAATGACTTTTGGCTAATTATCAATTACTTGTTAAATTTTTTAATAATATTTTTATAAAATTCAACTTTTATCATTTCCAAGAAATGTTTTGCATATGGCTTATGGTTTGTGAAACATTTATTATTTTAACAATGTCTTTTATATTAGATGAGACTATTGGGTTGTCATGCAAAAAAAACTAAATCAAATATTTTATTCCTTCAACTAATACATTGTCTTTTTGTGGGAATCTACCACTAAATGCCTAATAATATGTGAGTAAAGGGTCATTGATCTTTGTTCTTATTTTTATAGTATTTATTATATTTTTTCTATTCAAGTTTAAGGATGTACATTTATGACTAATACATCGATCTCTAGATGTTAGCTTACTCACTATACAATCTGTTATTACTCGTCTTGCCACATTACTATATTTTTTTTAGTTCTATTACCTATTTTTTTAATACATTAAAAAAAATTCTTATTGTTGCATTATTTCTTCCCTTTATATTTATTTTATTAACCCTAAATTATTCATCATGGGGAGAATTTTTTGAATTTTCATTAATTGAACAAATAGTTGACTTCGTTTTGTATATTTTTTCTTCTCAATTGCATAGTCCCATACATGTTGAGCATGATGTAGAACCAATCTTCTTATCATTTTATCTTCCATAGGTTCTATTATTTTCTCATCTATTCCAATCAAATACCTTGGTGTTTTTCATATTATCCTTGGATGTGTGGGTCTAGGAGCTACATTTTTTATTAAATTGGATAGTGTTATCACTTCAACCATAGAAGAGATATTAGAGTGTTAGTTAATATTAGACCCTACATGAAAATTGAATTCCTCTTCATTAGTAGTGAGATGAATTAGGGTAATTATGTGACGTTTATTATCAACATGCTCAAAAACTTCAATATGGATATATGTTTTATTATATTGTGTTTTTTGCATGAGTTTTATCACTCAAAGAAAATTCATTAGTTATATAGTTTATGTTTTTAATTTCATCATTCAAAAAGGGGTCAAAGTATAATACTGTGTCTAACTTACTGGCTAGAATTTTTTTTAAAAAAAATTTAAAAAAATCCTAAAAAATAATTAATAATTTTTTAAAAAATTAAAAAAACGTATATGCACTACATATTTGTATATATATTCTAAAACATATTATGACAAGGATTTATTAAGTTCTCTTATTTTATTTGATGACATATCTTAATTAAATTCCATGGAATTGGGCATTTTTTTCATTTGAAATATTACCTAATGTAGAGGAAGTACCTTTACCTTGTTTAGAAACTCTTATGGATGCTCTCCTATCTTTTTTTTTTTTCTTAATTTTTGTCTATTGAATTTAATTTCCTCATTTTAAAGCTATTTAATTAGTTTTTTGTGATAATAATCCAACTCCATTATTAATATTTATGCAAATAATTCCAAGTCTAAAATAAAATTTAAAGAATTTATAGTGATTGAGACAAAGTAAATGGAGAATTTACAAAATGTGTAGTCTTAGTAGTAAAAACCAGTTCCATGTTTGTGAAATACAAAACTAATTAACATATTTCATGAGAAAATAAGAAAAAATTATGAACTACAAAGTGCGTACACCATTTTGAAAAGTATGCATGCCCTATTTGGGAGTAGTTCCAAATGGGCATTTACATTTATTGAAAATTTTTGGGATTCCAAATGGCGTAAGCCCTTTTCAAAGGGAGTACACCCTTTACAAAGGGTGTAATCCCTTTGCAAAAGGGTATAACCCTCTAAAAAGGGTGTATGCCCTTTTGAGAAAACTTTTCAATCCCCTCCAAAGGGTGTACACCCTTTCCAAAGAGTGTACACATTTTATAAGGGGTGTATGCCCTTTCAAAAAAAATATATTTTGACCTTTTTTCCTTCCCTCTAAAATTGGTTTAGGTTTAGGCTTGGAGGGGACTTTAAGGCTAGCCTAAAACCTATCATGGAGAAAGCTGTATAATTTTTATTAAATTTATAATTCTTTTCAATATTTTTGACACATCTAGTCAAGCATATTTTTTCATTATTATTTATAAATTATATCAATTTGTAGAGGGAAAATTAGATTTTTTGAATATATAATATTTTTAATATTAAATTATTGTTTTTAATTATCATGTAATTTATACACAACATACCTCATTATGGACTATATACATACCATTAAAAATACCTTTATAATTTTTTGATTGTTAATCAAAATTTTATAAGACTTATATCTCAACAATATGCATATCATTAACTATCTCATAGTGGCCATGTCTTAACTTTAAAGAAGATTATGAGGGTGATCTCGATTATGATGATTATTAAATATATGAAACTGACATATACAACAAGATGACAAATGATGATCATGATGAAATCATGATAAATGATGTTTGTGACAATGTTATATAGAAGATGATTACAATGAACACTAAGGTTTATTTTATAGTCATATATTTTTTATTTTTATTTTACAAAGAATAGTTCATTATTTTCAATCCATCTAATGTCATTATATATAGATGAGAAATTATATTTTCATCCACAACATTTTTTTCATGTAAAATGGTAAGTTATATATCATTTTCCCAAGTAATTTTTTAAAATAGTAATATATTATTTTGAAATTATTTATGTATATTTAAGTTATAATATAAAATAATTTATGTTTAAAAATATGAAAATAAATATTTTTTAATTTTAAATTTATCTATTTATAAAATAATTCTCTCTCTCTATATATATAGTAATGAAAAATAATTATATTATATTTATTATTTTATTATTTATATATATTTTTAGACCCAAAAAATGTGTGGATTCATTTTTTTAAAATTTGGGATGGACCTAATACATGTTAACTTACTTACCAATATAAATCTAGCGTAAGTCTGATTTACTAAAAATGTATAATCATGTCAACTTTGCATTGAATCTTCATCACCTAAATCAACATGAAATATTGAAAATTTCAAAGCAAATTAATATTCCCAAACCCATTAATTTTCATGGTCACTTAGACTCAAATTGTAGTACAAATTGAACTTAGTGTAGCACTGTTACCTCAATAAATAAATATATTATTATCATGTGGAAATTAGCATAAGATTTTGAGATGAAACATAATAATCAAAAGTATATATATCAAAATAGTAATTTGAAAAATGTAAAAGGAACCATAAAAAGATTTAAAAAAATCAAAAGGCTGTATATTTGCTTCATGTTAAATTCACCACAATATTGAATAGATAAATGGATCTAATTTTAATTAAATCATATTATTTATAAACGTTGCAAATAAACGTAAGCAAACCTAAAACATTTAAATCATTATAATTTCATAAATAATTTCCTCATGTACTAAATGACAATAGAGGGCGAAAGAACAAAATCTTATTTTAGATGAATTTGTAACAATTTTTTTTTTTAAAAAAAAGGTCAATACAGATCATGAAAGTGAAGTGAATCAGACACAAAAGGTTCGACAAATAGAGATCATGCCTTGGTTCATCTTGTTATTCTTGAAAGAGTAGGTTTATTCCCAAAAAATGTGAGGTCAAACTTAGTAAATTATGCAATATATGCACAAATAGATTTGATCACCCATTTTTTTTCAGCTCCACATTTTTTTCAGCTCTACAATTATGAAAGGATCGCTCTCTTTCATTAAATTTTGCATGATTTTTTAGGAAATTTATATTCTTTTATAAAACCTTAATAAAATAATGAAATCTAGAAAGTTTTAAAATAGGGGATGTATTTCACGATATGTATTATATTTAGTTTGATTCTTATCAAGCTTTTAGAATGTGTGTACAATTTTAATAAAAACACATTAAGTGTTATTCAGGTTCAGCTAAACATTTTATTGATGCATTGTTTACTCTATATGACTTTTTATATACTAGAAGAAATGATTGATGGAGTGATAAATGCTTCAAATTTTATTTTATTCTTAAACTTATGTCTTAGTTGTTTGAATTATTTTTTTTGACACATTCATGGAATATCTTTTATATGTATATCATTGATTGTCTTTGTGTAATGATATCTTAAATGTATTAACGTATTTATGTATTTATAGATTTATCGAATTAAAATTACAAACCTAATTGCATGCAAGTTGACACATAACTAATAAGAAAGCTGACAAATTAAGAATACATGACACAAGAAACCCAACACAATGGTAAAAATGTCCTAACCTCAAAATTGTAGAATGTACATTTCTCCCATAAGTATACATTGTATGTTTCTAAAATTCTAAGGTGTAAAACCATATAATGTATTTTTTTGGAAAAAAAATCATAATTCTATGAAAACATAAAAGAAGGAGAATAAAAAGAGAAGAAAAAAGAAGAAAATATGCGAAACAATGAAAAATATAGATAAAACATACTAATTAGAGCTTAATTTAAATTTAATAATCAACACATAAATACCCTAAGACAATATAACTTTACAATGAATAATTATATATTAAAAAAATTAGTGTCTACAATATCTGCTAAAATTAGTACTCTAGATTAGTAGCTTGACAACGAATATAATATATCACGATCAACGATCAAATTTGAACTCGTCAAATCCCGTCAAAAAGATTCAAACCTATTAGAAAAGTATGATTTAAAATTTATCCATAAAATTATAAATTACTTAACAAATTTGAAGTGTAATTTTTTAGAAATGAAAAAATAAGGGCTGTACTTAAAAATCCGTCATAAAATATTAAAATATGTAAATTTAATGTTACGTAGCAACCAGTTCCATGCATTAATATCAAGTATCAACTCTCTTGGGTATGAATTAATAGGTATTATAGTAATTGGTAAGTTGATCGCTAATAGCTATTGCTAATTCATTCTCAGTTGGTAGTAGGTACAACTAAAAGCAGCACTGTTAACTACAGATAAATCTTCATATTGATTTCTTGAGTCTTGTCTCGGCTGCCACAACCCCAACTTGACAGTAAATATTAGCACAAGAAAATAATTTTTATTTATTGTTTTCTTGAAATTAGGACTCAGGAGTCAAGATGAATCATGATCACGATAATGTTGTGAAGCGCACCATGCATTACAATTTGCAGCCAGTAAGCAAATTAATTTGTTGTATATAACTGTTGGCATGTTTGATATTTACAAATGTATCTTCTTTATGTGGGGAACTGACTGTCTCTGTTCATGTTGAATTGTTAATGCCATTTGAGATTCATTTCAGCGATTTTTTTATTTCTTTATTCTCACATATGGAGAATTCTGGTTCTTGTTCCTGGCATTGGGTAGCCCGTGGGTAAAGCCATTGCCAGGTTGAATAATAGCATCATGCAAATTTTCAATGTGCATATCCATTTCATTTAAAGTTGTTTTCCTTTGGGTACTGGCCCTAGCATATTAAAAATTGAACCGCTATATTAGAACTCTAGAATGGGGATTAGATAAAAGTCAGCTTGAAATTAAGGCCATCTCTTAAAATTTGATCGCACGTCCCTAGGCCACAGTATTTTTTTTGGGGGGGTGTTTTAAAAGATTTTGTTTAAATATATTATATCATTTATATATATTTATAATACTGATTTTATATATATAATACTAATTTAAAATGAGATTGTTTATATATATATATATATATATATATATATATATATATATATATATATTTGTTTCATTTCGATATATATTTATAATACTAGCTTAAAGTGAGTTTGGTCTATATACTTGTTTCATTATATTATATATATTTATAATACTAATTTAAAGTGACACTGGTCTCGTGTGTGTGTGTGTGTGTGTGTGTGTGAGTGAAAAAGAATTAATTTCGTTGAGAAGCAACATGATAATGTTGAGCAATAAATTTTGAAGGTTGCATTTCCATAATTTTATTAAGTATTTTTATTTAATTTGATTTAAAGAAAAATAAATAAATTGCACTTTTTAGGTTATTTCTAGTAAATAAATAAATTTTGTATTGTGGTTTATGAGAATGATTTAACGTAACAATTATAGTCTTCGAAGGAAATGTTTGAATAGAAGTTTGTAACCAACGATATAAGTTAAATAAATATATATTTTATTTTTATGTGTTTAATCATTCTCCAACAAATTGGATCTATAGTTTATACTTGTAGTGACATGTGTACTAAATTTATTCTTATCAATCAAAATGCAACTATTTTTTTACAATTTTTCATTAACAAAACGTTGGATGAATTAATACCCTTCAACATTAAATTAAAACCAACCCTTCAAATTTAAACACTAATTGTAAAATCTTTTTCATCAAGAAAAAAAAAATTATTAAAAACTAATAGGATTGAGTCTTTACGGAAGATATATGTAAAAACTTTAATAGCCAACCAAAAAGACAACCCAACTGATTGCAATAAATATTTGAAATTAAATATTAATATGACCTTAATATGTGAGGCCAATTTTAAGGGACGTCAATGTCTTATCCTCATCTAACTTTTTTCGTTAATGATCATCTTATCTTTTTACGTCAGTAGACGCTCATTTATCCACTTTCTATAGTAAGAAACCCACGACAGTAGGCAAGGGCCGAATGGCTACGGCTTCACTATTATCACTCAAAAGAAATTATTATTACACTCTTTTTATAGTCTATCAAGTTTTTGATTCTCAGGTTCCTTCAAAAGGGCAAGAGAAGAGCATACGCTTGAGTAGGCTACTACATTTCTAAAGCTTAGAAATTTTTTGATGATCAATACAGAGAGAAGAGTCTTATTTATAGCAATTGGAAGGTCCTACCTGGAATCTTTGCCAAGGCAATGTCTATCCCATCATGCTTTACAGCACAAAAGTAATCTATAGTGATATACTATTAGACGTACTGGATGAAGACATCTGGCTTGGTGGGTCCAACATTGCTTCTGCTTCATTAAGCAAGTCATCTTCAGTTATTGGCTAAAAGAGACACCTTAGCTGGAACGTACTGAAAAGATGCCAGTGCTGGGGTCCAGCTTCACATGCATGATAGCGAGGAGTGATATAGAAATATGATTCCCATTCTAACTATCATCAGATGATCGTGTGAACTACAGTGTCTTGATCATGGTTCTCTTCTTCATGGATACGATGCGAACCATATCTAGATATCCACCGATAGAGGTGTTCATTGTGTGGGGATCTAATTTTTATCAGCGATGTCCATAAGGGATGTTTCAATAGTTCCATAAATTGGTAAAACAAGAATTCACTATTTAGCCTTTCTATAGTGATTACACTAGTGTTTTGATGACGATTTGCTTAAATAGAAGCTGCTAAAGACATCTACAGATCTTGACCTATTGCATAAGAAATCTGTGTATACCTTGGATGCATTAGAGTAGTAGGTGGATTTATACTGAGCTAGTCTGATGTTACATTATCAGTGTCTTTTATATGTTCTACAAAGACGTTGAATTGATTAAAGAAAGTCTGCCATCTAATATATTTACCGCGACCATCTTTTTGACCATGATCCTTTTCTCTAAAGGTCAGAAAACTAGTATAGTCAATTTTTACAACAAAACGTGGTAGATGAAAAAATTTTAACATAAACTTCTCTAGACATTTTTTGACAACGTAAATCTCTTTATCAGAAGAGATCCACTTAAGAACATCTACACTAAAGACTCCACTAGAGAATTCACACACAAATTCTTTATTTTCATATATACAAACAAGTATTCCTCCTCATGCAATATCGAAGGCATCAGTATAAACCAAAAATTGATCTAATTTTGGGATATGGAGTGTTGGTAGCAACTCAACTTTAGATTTTATCTTCTGAATAGTAGCTATGTGTTCATCATTCCATTAAAATGCTTTCTTCTTTTGGAGAAGTTCTTGGAGGATGAACTTGTCTTCACCAGAGTTAGGATAAAATCTTTGGTTTGTCGAGTTTTTCTGGAAAATTGATGACCTTCTCTTTGATATGTGGCTGGATTTGTAATTTTGAATCTTGGATAATCATTCTAAAGAATTTCCATTCTATTTTACAAAGTTGAATCTTTGTATTTGACAAGATAATTCATGCATCTTCTGCCAACTCTAAAAAATTTTGGAGATGAGAGTAATGGTCAGTAAGAGAATTACTGAAAATTAGTATGTCATCTATGTATACACACAAGAAGTTAGAAGTGCCTTTAAAAATGTTAGCCATATGATCTTGGTAGAATGTTGGGGTATTCATTAAGTCGAATAGCATAACAGTCCACTGAAAATAACTGAAGGGGCAGCTGAATGTTATCTTTTCTCTGTCAACTTTTTTGACCCTTATCTAATAAAAGCTTGATTTATAATCAAATTGGGAGAAGTATTTACATGCTACAACCTTCTCTAATAGATAGTTTTTATCTGGTATAAAATATGGATGTCATGTCCCCTCTTTAGCTCGGTCTAGCAAAGACATGTGAGTTAGCTTATTATGGGGTCTTGTAGGTTGACATTGTTGGATAGAGACCCAGTATGGCTATATAGTGTTGGGGACTTGGTGTTCTGGCCATCGCTGATCAGTTTGGAGGCATTCCTATTTTTTAGGAGGTAGTTCCTAAATTTATTGGGGTTACCCCTACTTTTTAGGAGGGTATGATCATACCCAGGGGTGGATCTCCATGAGATTATTCTTTGAGTTTAGTTTCATAAGATTAGGGTTTGTTTCCTAGTTTCTAAGAGCATCCTTAAATTTTAGGGATGAGACTGCTAGTGAATCCTTGATTTCTGAACTCAGTCACAAATAGGTGGCATGGTGACTTTTCAGTTTCTGGTGTCATTGGTACATTTTGACGCTATTTGGGTTATTTTTTAATATTTCCTAAGTTTCTATCTTTTAATTAAATAAGGCTAAGTTTATATCTATTTTAGAGTAATAAGGAGTTTTTGGCCTCATCCGGATGCGTATCCCATGGTGTAATAGCTCGTTGGAAAGGTCTTGGACTTTTCTAAATATTTCTCTCTTGGCTTAGATCCTTTCGGTGAATGGATCTCTCTTTATTTGAAAAAAGGGTCAATTTCTATGTACTTGACCACTTAAAAGAGAAAATATAACATGTTATAACTTAACGTCACATGGGTTTGATTTTAGGGTTCGAGATAATTGAAAAGGGTTATAAGGAGGTCAAAACAATATTATGATTCATTCTTAACAATTTTTATCTTGGGATTTGTGCTTTGGCTCTGGAAGACCTTCCAGCATTTGGGACGCCAAAACCCAGTGCTTGCCTGTTTGGAATGTAGCCCCCAATTCAGTGGTTGTTGATTATTCAGTAGTATCTAGAGATTACTCAATATTCCTTATGGTAGGCACAGGGATTGTGACAGGGTTCAGTAGGCATTCGAGGGATTATTTCAGATTGAGAGGGTTTTGCAATAGTATGGTTGTACCTGGCAGCCCTTGCAACTGTACAACTGTACTTGAAAGCCAGCTTCCTTTCCATGGTAGCGCATTAAAATGGTTAGAATCTTGCTTTGGCCTTCTTCCGGTGTGTAATTCCCCTTCAGTGTTTCAGGTTAGGTCTATTTGTAATGAATTATTGAAAATCTGTATCTGGTTCCTTATTTAATTTAATATCTAGAAATTTGCCCATAAGCAATTTGTTTTGGCTGTATTTGGTATTTAATTTTAGAAGTTATTTATGTTATTGTACTTCATTATTTACTTGCTACAAATTCATCAAAACACAAAAAGCAATCAAACCCTTCTACAACTTCCATCTATTTCGGAAAGAAAACATTCATAAATAGGAAAACTCATTTTAAAAATACAAAATTACAGCAGATCAGCCGAAGGGATCCATCAAGGATCTTTTAATGGAAAAGGCTGAGTAATGGCGTTTAATGGTCTATAATTAATGACCATCTTTTTCTTACCTCTTTTTTGTTTTGAGTGTTTATTGACCATGAAGGTGTAGCAACAATAAGAAGAGGTTGATTTTATTATGAAGTCATTAGTCTCTAATTCTTTTATCTGTAATTCCATATCATCGTAATCCTATGCTGGTATTGGAATTTTCTTCCCAACTTTCATATGCTTTCCTTCAATAAGCTTGATGTCCATTTCAGGCATAGATTTTGACCAAAATTGTTGGAAGTTATCAGAGCAAATAGAGGTTCTAATCTTTTCTCCTATAGCTTGGATTTCAGCAAGAATTATTATTTCAAGTATTTGGGCCATAGAGCTTGGGAATTACTCAATTACATAGATAAGTCAAGGAATTCTCAGTATTTCATTATCTATGGTCAATATGACACTTTTTGTAGTAGATCTATAGGGTGAATATCTATCTATGAAGACACCACCTAAAATAATATCTACAGGCATTTTATTTAAAACAAAAAGTCACAATAGAAAATTTTATCTTGGATCTTAAGGGATTGTTGATGTTTATACATGTTACAGATAAAACTATTCCCTTAGACATCTAGGCTCTTATAAGCCAGTGTTTCATCCAATGTCTTCTAGTCATGGATGATTTGTGATTTTGCAAATGAGAGAGAAACACCTTTATCTATTTGTGCATCTACCAGTCTACCATTTATTTCTATAGTTATAAATTGTGCAAACTTTCCATTAATCAGTTGTATCAAATAAGCTGATTATGGTATCTATAATGGAGGGATACTTGTACATACCAATTTTTGTCTTGATAGATTTGGAACTGATATTTATTCATGGTAGATTTCTTCTTTTGTTTCAATTTTTTCTCTTACTTCTTGGAAATTACTGCATTCACCTTTCTCTAGACAGTAGTCTTGATCAGAATAGAAAGCATCATCTACCTCATCTTCTTCACTGTGTTTTGTGGGTAGAAGTACGTCCTATTTTGGTTTGATTTGTGGTGAATGGATATTTTTTGGGGGCTCTCTGCTAGTGAATTTATTCTTGATCCAAGAATCATTAGGCTTGAAAGAGCTCTAAAATTGCAAAGGTGGATTAAAAGGCCTTTGCATAGTAGGTGGCATTCTTGACATGAAGGGTTGCCTTCCTCTAGAGTTACTTCATCCTCTTTAGCTGCCTCTGGTTTTGGGCCTGGTATCTCATTTTGGTACTTCATCATGATGTCTAGATCATTGTCCATATGCTTTAAAAGGAAGACTAGAATTATCATGATGCCATGGTTTTTACATGTTTGAGAGTGGTTGCTCCAAATCATTAGCTAATGATTTGAGAGCGTCAGCATCTTCGTCGAAGTCTTCTTCGAGGAGATCATCTAGAATTAGTTCATAGATGTCATCCTGTAGGTAAAGATCTTCATCTGAGTCAATGATATCCCACCATGTGGCTGCGTTGGAGGTGAAGACGGCCTTGACAACAAGGTTTTTGTAGTGACATCAGGGAGCAATGTGGCCAAGTTTGTGACAAATATAAAAAATAGGTGTTTTGAATTATGGGTGAGGAGATGTGCACTTTTTAAGAAAGCGGTGTGGAGAGCATAAGAATGCTTGCGCGAAAAAGAGTGGCACTTGAAAGATAAATTCTTATGGCACTGATTTTGTTGCTTGCGAGGCTGTACAAATAGGCGACAGCTAAATGGTGCTATTTTAGAAAAAATAGGAGCGATATGAGATGATTGATGCTTAGTGAGCTTTTGTATAGTTTTAGTATCAGAGACTAATTGCATTCCTATCGTTTAAAAAAATCAATAGTATCTGAGAGAGATAGATCTTCAATTGTCAGGCCTTTGAGATCAAGGTATGCAATCACTTTATCTATGAGATTATAAGGGAGAGCATGCAAGAATTTTAATTTAATCTCAACAGAACTAAAAGTTTTACTAGCATAAGCTAACTCATGGAATATCTTTGCAAATGCATCAAACTATTTTAAATCACATAGCTCCATTTTGAACAACCATTTTTTGGATTACAGTTCTCGATTACCAACTGGAGGTGCAAATTTATTAATCAATAAATAAAATAATGTAGCTAAAGAATCAGGCTGGTTATGAACCCTTTGGTTCTGTTCTTGTTCTGTCATAGAATCCCACTATAGAGTTAAAATACCTCAAAATAATTTTGATGCAAAGACTAGTAATAGGGGGATCTAAATGGAATGCTACTGTAATAATTTGCATTGAATTACACCAAGCTGAGATTTCATTAAGTGGATTCAAGGTGTCATCAATATTCAGATACCAGAGCTATAATGGGATCTGTGTCCTTTGCATGAAAGAAGAACTAGGATTCTGATTCTTTTTATGAGGTTTAAAGTTTAAACCAAACTCAATCTTATATGACAAAAAAGAGGATTGTGCTTCGTTGGAAGCTTTTTGATCTTGCTGTACTAGCCAATCTAAGTTATCTTCTAAAGCTTTAAGTTTAGTGTCAATAGAAGATAATTGACTATTCATTTTCGTAGTAGAATTAGAAATCATATGGCAGACACTATTGGTATTGTCTTCAAGAATGGTTAATTTATCTAAACTATGCTTAATGTACAGAACATCTTTACAAAGGTCATCAAAGTTTTTTGAAAGATGTGAATTAAACCTGAGTATATAATTTCGATGCTTGAATTCATTAGATGGTTCAACATCTCCTTGAAATGTTATAGAAAAATACTAAACAAGTCCTTCTGGCTACTTGTACATTCCTTTATGAGGTGGTTATATTCTACCTTTATACAGATTGACCTTATTATTTATATAAAATTCTAGATTATCTTCTCTTGAAAGATTCATTAAAGTACACGGTAACTGATCTTTTGGATCAGGCCCTTGGTTGATCTCTTCATCTTTAATAAGAATATGACCAATTTTTACAATTCTTCTAGAAGAAGTAAAAGGTCTTTTAGGAGAGAGAATAGAAGAATTATTAATAGAAATAGATCTTGGAAGAATATTGATGGTTTTGCCATCACTCTTATGCACAGTAGCTTGACCTTTTATTTTAGGCGATACATTCTTGAGCCAATCAAGCTTTCAATCAGAAGGGATTTCAATAGACTCTATGTGACCTTTCTGTAATTAGACATTTCCACTAAGTCTGTGAGCATAAGGCAGGGTATCTAAGATCTTGAGTTGATTTGTATTAGTCATACTATACACAACAGATATATTGATAGAAGCATACTTAAACTCACCAAACATATCCAAACCAAATAAGGAAGTAAATAAACCCCAACAATCTAATGAGCAAAACTTGACTTCTTTACAACCTTTATCGCAGACTGCGACAGAGAGGTTTGGACAGAATTCAAAATAAATAACTTCATCATTTACGCGACCAAGGCTGGATAATTGACAGGCATGTCTAAAACTAACTTGGCGTCTATCAAACATAGCTAAATATAAAATGGGTTTAATATTTCCAGGGATCAATGGAGTAATATTTATACAAATAAGACCAAAATGGACAAATTTAACATCTTCATGAGAACATATGTAATTAATTTCGGGTTTAGGGATAGAAATAACAAATTTGTTTGAAAGGTTTTCTTGGGTTTATAACTCAGAGTGAGTTCAACAGATTTGATCCGTGGTTTTACAAAAGACAAATAAGTAGACTTATAGACAAATTTAGATTTAAGAAGTTTAGATTTCTTATATACTTGGAAACCCTTAATAGTCAGAGGTTTATACAGACTATTTTCTTTCTCAAGGGTTTCTTCTATGACTTCAATGTCAGGGCATTCTGAAAGTTGCTCAAGTATAAAAGGAGGTAATTCATACATTCCTTCCATTTCAGATTCATTAAGGATCTCTATTGTAAAAGACATTTGGGATTTTTCAAATTCCATTGTAAGAGATTAAGGTTCCAGGGAGCGAGAAAATTTTGGACAGAGAATTGACTTTTGCAGAGAAAAAAGGGCCTATGACAAATTAATAAACGGCCAGGAACTCAATGCAATAATTTTCTCAAAGAATTTATCAAAGCAAGGAAACTTAAAGGTCTTGAATAAAAAGAAAATCTTACAAATCTTTTAAATAATAGCTCTGATACCAATCTTTTTACATCAGTAAACGCTCCTTTAGTCACTTTCTATAATAAGAAACCTGACTATACCCGATGCTATTGTGGTGTTATTTTGGATGTATCTGTCAATTCTATATTATAATTAGACTTTTTACATCCAACACCTACGGTCAACACGATTGATATCAGTAGCCACCAATAATTTTTCACGAGTATCCGTCTCATATTAATGATAGTCAATACGGTCGATATTAGCGGTCGGTTATTTTTCATGACTATTCTTGTCGTATTAATGAAGGTCAATATGTTATGGCCGATATCAATAGCAAGTTATTTTTTATGAGTATCCTTGTCGTATTAATGGCGCTCAATATGAGCAGCAAATTTTTTTTGATGAGTATCCCTGTCATATTAATGGCGGTCAATATGGTCCATATCAGCAACAGGTAATTTTGGAGCGCCTTAACCCGCCGCCATACCCTCCGGCAGTTGCTATGTGTCCGATGGACGCTTTGTTTTTGGTAAACCCGCTGCATCTAAGGTCGTCTGAATGCATAACTGCCGGCTGGTAACTCCGTCCACCGCCATTCGCCACCCTTGCCGTTAATGGTGATTCACTCCTTTTACAGAATGGTGGCAACGAATAGGCGGTAAGCAATTTCAAATTCAAAAATTAAATCTACTCTTATGACTTGATTTACAATTTATCCTTTGAATCAGTTCCTTCTGTGGAATTTCGGTACTTGTTCAGTGGAGGTTTTTTAATTACTTAACAGCTAGGTTGGCGTGGACGATGAGTTTTGCTTGGATCATATGCCTCTCTGTTGTTTCATAAATGAGGTTTAAACTGATTCTGAGATGGGTTCGATCTGATTAGCTCAAATTCGTGTCTTTGTTTGGATTAAAATTATTAATTACAAAGAGTCGATTTCCTAGGGATGTGTGTCGTTGGGGGAAACTCCCTCGGAATCCGCATAAGTTGATAAATGTACACTTGCTGAGTGCGTGTTTCTCATCTAAATTTTGGAATCATGGGCAAGACATGACTCCTTGATCCCTTGTCATTGTTTGAATATTTCAATCAAACTTTAGCACACCTGTCCTTAAACATTTTAGTAGGGCTAATTAGATCGAAAATATGAGATTTGACTGGATTAATTTTTCATAAATAAAATAATAAAAGATGAATGGATAGTTTTAAAAAGTATTTAAAATATCGAGAAATTTTTGAAGTCGTTGTTGAACTTTGATCAAATATATTAGAGTTTTGTGATAAGCTTAGCAAGAAAATTGAAAACTTGTGGTTAATGAAGGACCTTGTCAAATTCATTATGTTTCGTTTATGGGACTTAAAATTGTAATAAGTATGTTTTTAAAAAGTGTCATGTAAGCATAAATATTTTGGTTTTGAGATTAGTTTTTTTAGAGAGTAACAAAGACTATTATTTTTTTATATTCATTTATGTTAAAATGTTTTTGTACAACATTTCATTTGTCATTAATAGATTCATTTTCAAGGGAAATAAACATTTTTTACAATTGTGTTCATATCTATGACTCCAAAAATCTTGCTCAATTTTATAAAACTTCAAACCAATCACTGGGAATTTATGTTTCTTCTCCTTGCTCTAATTGGCCATCTAAACCCAAAATGCCAAGGAAACATTGGGTTTTAGGGCCTACATTAAACCTAGGAACAATAGAGCTCTATTGATATTTTTTTTGGTCCCTCAATAATGTACAATAACAAAAATCACTCCAATAATTGTAATTATTCATCAATTAAGAAAATCAGTGCAATGCAATGTGTTGCTAATATGAATTTTCATACTACGATAAATGCTCTCTAAATACTTGTTTAATTTTTATATAATGCTTGTCGCTACTCAACAAATCATTGTCACAATAAATTTAGATGTTTTTAAAAATGATTTATAGATTCCTAAATGCACTAAGATAACTATATATTTATAGATGACTTGAATTCAAATTAATACAATATTAGAGCGCAAACCAACATTAAACAATTGAAAAGGAAAACAACACAAGAACATAAGACAAAAGTGCATTGTGGTTTTGAGATTAATTTCTCTAGAGAGTAACAAAGAGTATTGTTTTATATATTCATCTATGTCAAAATGTTTTTGTATGACATTTCAGTTGTCTCTAATAGATCCATTTTCAAGGGAAATAAACATTTTTTATGATTGTGTTCTTCATATCCATGACTCCAAAAATTTTGTTCAATTTTATGAAAACTTCAAACCAATCATTGGGAAATTATGTTTCTTCTCCTTGTGTTAATTTGCCATCTAAACCTGAAAATGTCAAGGAAACAATGGGTTTTAGGGCCTACATTACACTTAGGAACAATAAAACTCTAGTGATATTTTTTTTTATCATCAATAATGTACAATATCAAAAACCACTCCAATAATTGTAGGTATTCATCAGTCAAGAAAATATATGTAATACAATGTGTCACTAATATGAACTTCAATGCTACAATGAATGCTTTCTAGATAATTGTTTGATTTTTATATAATGCTTGTAACTACTCAATAAATTATTATCACAATAAATGTTAGATGTTTTTCCAAATGATTTATAGATTCCTAAATGCACTAAAATAACTATATATTTATAGATGACTTGAATTCAATTAATACAAAATTAGAACACAAGTCAACATTAAATAATTGAAAAGAAAAAAATATAAGAACATAAGATAAAGGTACACCCTAACTAATTGGAACCATAAAAACATTACAAATATAGTGAGTACGTTTCTAGAGAACATGCCATAGGACCTAAAAATAAGATAGGTAAATGGAGGATAGAGAAGAATGAAGGACATGATGACAAATGATGAAACAAGTCAATAATGCCTTATTTCGACCAATAATTGATAAACACAAAGGCACCATAGAATTTTATAATTTAACAACTTATAAATAAATAAGAGGCTTTTTAGGTGGATGCTCCACTTTGATGTGTATGTGTAAATACATATTAGAATTTAAAAAGTTAGTATGAATACAATATTTTATACCCCTAAATCTCTTCAAGCAAACTTTAATAAATTTGTGAGTTTTTCAAGAATATTCATTGGTGAATACCAATAAAAATAATTTGGTTAAATATATTAAGAAAACAATAACAAATTTCACTAACGGTGTTGTAATGCTCCTCATAGACTACATGCCTTTGAAATTATGTTAAATCATCCATACATTTCTAAAATCAAATTTTAGTAATAAAATTCAGAGTAAAATTATATTCCATTCACTAAAATATTAATGTTAAACAACAGGCTCAATATATCATATGATGAGAATAGGTGGTAATTCCTTGGTACATTTAGGAGTGAGTGAATTTTTCATTCATCTATAGGAATGAAAATTTCAATGAATGTCTATAGTATAGATAAAATTAGTGGAATGTACTTCCCACTTCTGAGATGTGGGATGGACATGTGAAGTACATATCTCAAAATAAAGGAATTATGTGCATCAAGTATAAGATAAGATAGACAACCAATCATGTGTAATATAAAAAATATATCATATTTGAAGCATGTAAATTATTGATAAATTTACTCGTGTGCACCTTTATGTAATCAACATAAACACATGAATAATTTTCCCCACTCATGTAAAAAGTAATAAATATAGCATAAAGGATAGTATTACTCATATGAATATATGAAATAATTACTATGAGATCAATAATAGATGCCCCACACAAGTATAATATATAAAAAATTTACTAACAATTATATAAGATCAATAGATATAGAAAGTACATGTATGGGTCATTTCCATAAATAGATGTATGGTAGGAATCATGGAAACATATGAACATAAAAAAAAGTATTGTGCATGATATTAATCATGGCACCATTTAACATATGAAACATCTAATGAAAAGAACAAGAACAAGATATATGCAGTATATATGATCAATGTGATAACCCCTTAAGGTGTAGTTAAGAAAATGCAATAAATTATTTTTTAAACAAATAACATTCATTCCATAAAATAAAATAATACAATATACCATAACCATAATAAAGAATAATAGTACTTATACTTCAAATACTGCATATAATATAATTCTTATACAACTCCAATGAAAGTAAACATCATATGACACAACTAAGAATGGTCCAATAATACAACATCTGATAAACAAATTTACAAGTACATAATATAATTATATTACTTTAGGAATATGAACTAATATAATGATAAATACTAAGCTCTTCAGAGCTCAAGTTGACCAACTCATATATCACTGATAATCACAAGTGTTGTCTCTAGGAAGTATTATAGTCGAGGAGGGAGAGCATCATCTGAGCACTTTACCACACCAACCATGAAATATTGATCCCCACATAATTTCCTATTAATAAATGGCCCTCCCTTCATGAATAGGTAGATACAACAGTGCAATAAATCTAGTGAGATGTGTTAGTACTCTATGCACTGTAAGATTTCTAAAAACATGCAGTGTACCATAAATAAATCCATTCTAACATGATATTGCACAGCATGAAAATCAAACATATAAAATATCATGTATATAACATTACTTAGACCCAAATTTTCAAATAATATAAATCATTTAAATCGATCAATTCATAACACACCACTTGATCAGATTATTTATTGGTGGTACTACCTAGGCTAGTGGAACCCGTCTCATTACCTATTAATATCATCAATATATATTTCATAGTATGTAACTCAAAGACTAATACAAATTACATTCTCCTAGAAATAATATTGCATCACAAGCTAAACAAGGAGAAAGCAAGATATACACATAATCATCTATGCATGAATGGATCTTTCCTTAAAATCAATTTCAAACTAAAACCAATGATATTTTTTTATACCACCCAGGCAAAACATACAATAAATTATAGACTATTTCAAATAGATCCAAGTAATTACACCTCAAAATAACATATATCATCATAGTCTGGTATTCTTGGGCATGACTACTATTTTATTCATAATAGTCATACAAAGCATTCATATAATCATGGAAGCATACACTCATATTTAGTCAAGAATAACTATAAAAACATTCATATACACTATAAAAATGGTATACACACCTAAATGATATCTTACCAAGTGCTACAATAGCCAATACATATATAATTATCTAAGTGTGGGTCTAGGTGTCATAAATATAGTATGTACCATCCAAAAACCTTTCATACTATAAAAATCTATATAAGTCTAACTATTTACACATATATATACTCTCACAAAATTGCTTACAAGATTTTAATCTTCAACATTTACTAATTATAGAATAACTATAAATCAAAGTAAACTTTGTAGGAACTTAACTTAAGGGTCAGTGTTCACATGGTTGAAGTTCCTCATTTTCTAAGAACTCTTGTTAGCAACTAGTTTCTTTAGATACATTTATATCAACTAATGCGCTAGGAAAGATATTTAATCACTTGAATATAAATCTATGTATACATAAATTCTATATGAATACCTTTATACTTATTAGTTGCTTCAAAATACTTAATAACAATTCCATAATAGATTGTAAAGCCTCAAAAAACATATTCACTTTTATGGATATTTGACATGTTCCAAAAATATACCACCCAGGCATATTATAATTATTCAAAATGTTACTAAAAATCCCAATATAATTAGCTAAATATGAATATGTCCATGAATATGACTACCTTAAAATTCAAGCTATGTTGCTTAGCCAAATTCACGAGTTTTATAATCTCATTATCCTATACTACCTCAACAAGGTGATTTTTTAATTCTTTGAGATAATGAAATGTTACTAAAGAAACAACCATTCTTGATTCTCATATGGATCCCATAATAAACATGATATTTATTTAAAATGCAATTTACTCTAAACCATAAAACGAAGTCTGAGATGAAATAAAGTTCCACCAAACATTCAATCTTGCATTTAGAGAGAATATTATGTTGTCTTAAAATATTGTGACTTGGCATTAGAATAAGACTTAGCTTTTAAACTATTAACTCAATATTTTAATATCCATCTAAAATGTTAAATATTGTGACTTGGCATTAATAAAATCTAGTCACACAAAATATAAATGGCATTTTATTATTATCAAAATTGTGCATATATATATATGCATATGCACAATTTTGATAATAATAAAATGCCATTTATATTTTGTGTGACTACATTTTATTAATGCCAAGTCACAATATTTAACATTTTAGATGGATATTAAAATATTGAGTTAATAGTACTCAACTTTTAAACTATTAACTCAATATTTTAATATCCACCTAAAATGTTAAATATTGTGACTTGGCATTAATAAAATGTAGTCACACAAAATATAAATGGCATTTTATTATTATCAAAATTGTGCATATATATATATATATATATATATATATATATATGAGTCATACCAAATATGGTGAAGCCATATAGCCATACAGAAAGTACCCCATAAAAATTTAGTAAAACACATGCATTTAAGAACATGATGTTATTATTATTATTATTATTATTATTATTATTATTATTATTATTATTATTATTATTATTATTATTATTTGATTCAACTTTTCAAATTTTTAGCAATTAAATTAAGAGACCAAACAACATATTCCATTGTAAATAGCATGGTTTTGAATAGTGGCGGTTTGGGGAAAGTGGTGATGAAGAACGGTTTGGTAGAACATGATGCCATTTACATTGGTTCACAGTTAGGAGTTCCATCAACCATGTTTTTATTAATATCTTATCAAGTTGGCCATCATAATGAAGGATTTTACCTCTTTTGGATGCTTGGCAAGAGACTGTTGTCCTCCTCAAAACCTCCAACATGCTAGCAAGATGAATATTATTAGTATTTTTATCACTACTAACCCCTATGGTAGCCATGAAAGTCAAATGATCCTACATGCTACAAAAATGGTATTTTAGAAATAGCGAAGCATAAGAAGGTGTTAATTAAGCCACAAGTTTGACACTTAAAATGCTTCTCATGTGATTTGAACAAGCAACCTGATGCAAAACAAACATATTTATATTGGATGAACATATAAACAAATATTCAATGCTTTTAATAAACTGGGTGTTTTAGTTAAAGCATGGCATTTTCAATCTTTTTGACCAAGCTTTTCAAATAATCCCAATGTTTTAATAGCTGGTTGGGCGCTTTAGTAAGTGGCTAGGCATCTCTTTCTTTTATGTGGGCATTCTAAATTTAGATGGACATTGTATAAAAAACTCAATGTTTACTTTCTTTAAACATAATGATTTTTAAAATTATAAGCACAATGATTTTAAAATAATGACTTCAATGACTTACTAGTAACTGGTCAATTTAGTAAAAAATATGTATATATATACAATTATTTCAAAACTAGATCTATGCTATTTCAATTAGACTTTTATGTATTGGTTTAGACTTCATCTCAATAAAAATATAAGAATCATATATATATATATATATATATATATATATATATATATATATATATATATATATATATTTTAAATTTATTGATCAAAAGTCTAAAGAAATCATTGGGCATATGATTAAAAGATTATATGATTTTATATATATATATATATATATATATATATATATATATATATATATATATATATATATATATATATATATATATATATATATATAATCTTTTAATCATATGCCCAATGATTTCTTTAGACTTTTGCTCAATAAATTTAAACTTCAATGATTTCTATATATATCCCAACACTATATTTTATATTCAATTTTTTTATTTAAATATAAAAACATATATTTTATTAATATATAAATATATATACAAAGATCTCAATTCCTGATTTGGCATCTCAATATATATGTATGGCATCCCTTTTATAACTCAGATCTATAAACATGCATGTAGGCTAATATAATTCACACGCATCCATCTATGTTCAATTTAATGGTTTACATACAAACTACTCTTAGATTACAAATCTAGAATTTTTATAAAAATATTCGGCAATTGATTGTTTTACTCAATAATTGCAATGGTAACGCCTTACCATTTCCATATCTTATACAATTTTTTTTAACAAATGTAGAGTCTATACAACTTTATGCTACCAATAAAGAAAACTTAGGCTCTAATACTAAACTTAGTCTTTAATCAAAATGTAGGTATTCAAAATAACTAGAACTTTGGGTTTTAAGAAAATTGGAATGAAATTATAAAACTAACATGCAAGCCTATAGAAATAAAACACTATCAAAATAATATACAAGCTTTTAAATGAAACATATCTATATATTTTCCACCTCTTTTACAAAGAAAAATAATTACAGAACCTACCTTGTTTCAAATAATAATAAGCTTACTCTCTTTCTTCTGCTTGTCTTTGTGTATCCAGTTCTCCATGTCTCAGCCATACCCTTTATTCTCCCTTGTATTCATGTGTCCTTTATTCCATCTCTTAAGACCTTTATTTATAAGAATATTTTCTCTTCATATGCTATGCCACCCATTTTTGCATGCATCTTCTTTTAATTTCCTAAATTTATACTTAAGTTGACTCATTTACTGACTTTTAATTTAATTTATGCATGTATCTAGAAGGCTAATTTAACTCAATAAATAATTATATCTATTTCTAAATTTTAAATTAAATTCTACATGAATTTCAATATTAATCTTGACTTTTGTTAATGTTTTCTTTCACTTTAGTCTACCAAGCTAATACCAAAACATGCTAAGCTAACTAATGAAATAATAAAATCCATTTTCTTAATTTCCAATAAACATCATGCATAATTTTAATTTTAGTTGAAAATAATCTTTATAAGGATAATTGTGCCATTAATTTCCCTTTTTCTTGCAAGATAATTATTTCCACAATAATAATATTTATTAACACATATTTATTTTCTAAATTTAAAATAAAAAACTAAACCAATTGGGTTAAATAAATTAAATACATACACAAACTAATTTGACATTCACAAATATAATCACAAGCAATATGCAAAGCATTTTTATGCAAATATCATTTAGAATCTACTCTGTGTGTGTAGGGTCACTACAATTTTTTATTGATTTTTCCCTCAATTACTCCATCTAGTCAACCCTCTCTAATGATGCTCTCCCTCTTCAAGATATAAGGATAAAACCTATCATGCATCCACCTCATAATAAATAGGTAGTTAGTCTAAGTCATCATAAACTAATGATGCAAAATTAACAATTATACATCCTCAATGTATAGAATAATTAGAACATAAATGTTATGAAATGTATTCTAATCAACAATACTACTTTACCATACCAGTATATGTCAAAATTATCACATCAAATCAATGATAATCAGATATTAACCAATGGATTAAATAATGTTAATTATAAGGTGAAATTGAGATGTGACATCCTCTCCCACTAAAACTAGTCATTCTCCTAATGACTCTTATTCAAGTAAAAGTTCTAATTAACAAATAAAGTCTAATAGTATAAAAACATACTATCAATTATCATATCATGGAATTAAATGCAAAATTTACCTAAATAACTTATACTAGTTCCCCTAATTAACACTAATTTTAGAGAATTGATCTCACAATACTCTATTCATTTCCTATTATGCAAACATGTTTCATGAAAGTCAGTTTTTGTTGATTAGTTCTATCATGACCACCCTAGGGTCTAGAATCATAATAAAGTCTAATAACTAACTCAGTAAAAGTTTTACTACTAGCTCAACAACATATGAGTTCATCATAAAAGTCAAAATAAATGATCATATGACTAAATTTGGCAAGTTCTATCTATCAAGTCCTAGATTCTACAAGTCCATCTATTGGATCTAACTCAGTAACAATCGGTCGATGTGAGGCTAAGTAGGATATCATATTATTGCTCAAAATTCATGTTCTTATTTCATCAATCATCCCTCAGGTCTCCACATTAAGATGATCTTCAAAAGGTATGCAAGTTTCCCAAATCTATTCTAATATATCATAAAAATCAAAACTATATGCTAAAATATTCTATGTGTACTAACATACACACAAGATAAATCATAAAATAATCCTAAGAATGTATCAAGTTGCTACTAATCAATCAGAACTAGTATTATATCCTGCAACTTAACCTATAGTATTATATTCATAGTAAAAATTAAATAATACCATAATTAACATAACATACAAAAACCAAGGATAATACCATCTTTACAATCTTACAATTGAGGCTATTTCTCCTTGCTTATACAACAATTAAATTTTTTATATCAACCCTTAGGCTTACCAAGATGTTCTACACATCTTATACCTTACTTGATCTCAGCAAAAAGGTACAAATAGTACTCTTCAAAATAATATCAATCTAACAAAGGTATTTAATAAGATAATAGTTATAATCAAATATAATATAAATTCATTGTTATCCACTCCTTGTGATCAAGTATATAAGTTATAAAAAATGATGAATCTAAAAAGTCACAATTAGAAAGTAGAGAATTAGCATCTCATAAACCAAAAATTCCTATGTACCCTCACATGGTGGAAGGTAACATCACAACCCAAGTTACCAATCACTATCACTTACCATCTTACAAGTGTAGTATCATAAACTACTTCTACAATTAGGGAGAAAATATGAACCACAAGGATGCATCAACAAGAAGTAGGAAAAAATATCCCACAAACTCAAGGGAATAAGGTCAAGCAACAATTTAGAAATAAGTTTTTCACCAAAAGAAACTCTATATCAACATCTTGAAAGTATGAATCTTCTTAGTAGCTAAAAATGATGCAAGAGGATAATGAAAACATAATAATTCATCTCTAAGCTAACTAAGAGAGATGACTCCTCTTCACAAGTCTATACAAGGATACTAATCCACATAACAAACTCCTAACATAAAATAATATCAAATAAGACATCTATATTCAACTATAAGAAAATTTTCAATACACTTGGTGGTGCCACTTTAGAATGGCCTTATAAGATTTTCACTCCTAAGATTTTTGTAAGTAAGACACAAAAATAATGGATAAATATTTAAGTGAGAAGCACTCCATGCTTTTAAAACACTAACAAAATACAAAACACAATTGGTGAAGGTGATTCAAGGAAGACATAATCAAACTTGAAGTGTTCATTCTAGGATCGAAAATATGGAAGGAAAACTCTTATTCACAACTCATGAGCTAATCTAAGCACTCTCCTTCCCAACACTGTACACAACCATCACCAATGATATACTTGATAAACTAACCCTTTGACAACTCTATGGGGTACGAATACTCTAAGGTACACTCAATGTACCATATATACTTTCACAATCCTCTTTTCTACTAAGCAAAAGGATACAAAAATACTAATGGACTTATTAGGTCCTAGAGTTCGAGCCACAACTCTGATACAAAAATGTGACAACCCCTCAAGTTTTACTTAAGAAAATTCAGTCAATTTTTTATAAACAAATAACATTCATTTTAAAAAATAAAAAAATACAATATACCATAACCATAACAAAGAATAATAGTACTTATACTTCAAATACTACATATAATATAATTCTTATACAAATTCAATGAAATTAAACATCATAAGAAATAGATAAAAATGGTCTAATGATACATCTGCTAAAAATATATGCAAGTACATAATATAAGTACATTCTATCAGGCATATGGCCTAATACAATGGTAGATACCAAGCTTTCTAGAGCTCAAATTGACCAACTCATTTATCATTGATAATCATAAGTGTCGTCTCTAGGTAATATTATAGTGGAGGAGGGAGAACATCATCTGAGCAATTTACCATACCAACCATGAACCATCAATCCCTCACAAATTTTTATGAGAAAATGGCCCTCTCTTCACGGATAGGTAGATAGAATAGTGTGATAAATCTAGTGAGATATGCTAGTACTACGTGTACTATAAAATTTATAAAAACATGCAGTGTATCATAAATAAATATGTTCTAACATGATATCACATAGCATGAAAATTAAACATATGAAAGATAATGTATATAACGTTACTTAGGCCCAAGTTTTTAAATAATATATAATCATTTAAATCGATCAATTCATAACACACCACTTGATCAGATTATCTATTGGTGGTACTACCTAGGCTAGTATAACTTATCTCATTACCTATTATTATCATCAATATATATGTCATAGTATTTAACTCAAAGACTCATATAAATTATATTCTCCTAGAAATAATATCACATCACAAGCTAAACAAGGAGAAAGCAATATATACACATAATCATCTACACATGAATGGGTCTATCCTTAAAATCAATTCTAAACTAAAACCAATGATATCTATTTATACCACTCAAGCAAAACACACAATAAACTATAGACTATTTCAAATAGATTCGAGTAAATACACATCAAGATAGCGTATATCATCATAGTCTGGAATTCTTGAGCATGACTACTAGTTTATCCATAAAATTCATATAAAGCAGTCATAGAATCATAGAAGCATACACTCATATTCATTCAAGTATAAATATAACAACATTCATTTACACTATCAAAATGGTATACACACTTAAATGACATCTTACCAAATGCTACAACAACCAATACATATATAATTATCCAAGTGTGGGTCTAGGTGTCACAAATACAATACACACCATCTGGGTACCTTTTGTACTATAAAACCCTACATAAGTCTAACCATTTTCATATATAAATAATCTCACAAAATTTTATGCAAGATTTTAATCTTCAATAGTTACTAATTACAAGATAACTATAAATCAAAGTAAACTTTGTAAGAACTTAAGGGTTAGTATTCACATGGTTGAAGTTCCTCATTTTCCTAGAACTCTTATTAGCAATTAGTTTCTTTAGATATATGCATATCAAGTAATGTGGTAGAGAAGCTATTTAATCACTTGAATATAAATTCATGTATACATAAAATCTATATGAATACCTTTATACTTAATAGTTACTTCAAAAATACTTAATAACAATTCTAAAATAGATTGTAAAGCCTCAACAATCATATTCACTTTTATGGATATTTAACATGTCCCAAAAATATACAACTCAGGCATATTATAATTAATCTAAATCTTACTAAAAATCCTAACATAATTGGCTAAATATGAATATGACTAAAAACTCAAGCTATGTTGTTTAGCTAAATTTACGAGTTTTATAATCTCATTATCCTATATTGGCTCAACAGGGTTATTTTTAATTGTTTGAGATAATGAAATTTTACTAACAAAACAACCATTCTTTATTCTCATATGGATCCCAAGATAAACATGATCTTTATTTTAAATGCAATTTTCTTTTAACCATAAAATAGAGTTTGAGATGAAATAAATTTCCACCAAACATTCAATCTTGCATTTCGAGAGAATCTTATGTTGTCTTAAAATATTGTGACTTGGTGTTAGAATAAGATTCGGCATTTAAACTATTATCTTAATATTTTAATATCTATTTAAAATGTTAAATATTGTGACTTGGCATTAATAAAATGCAGTCACACAAAATATAAATGACATTTTATTATTATCAAAATTATACATAGATTATATATATATATATATATATATATATATATATATATATATATATATATATATATATATATATATATATATATAGCATAGTCATACCAAATATAGTGAAGCCATGTAGCCATACATAAAGTAGGTCATAAAATTTAGTGAAATACATGCTATTAAAGACATGATGTTGCATTTATTTATTGTTATTATTTATTTGATTCAACTTTTCAATTTTTTAGCAATTAAATTAAGAGACCAAAATGGTATATTCCATTTTAAACATGTTTCTGAATAGTGGTGGTTTGGGGGAAGTGGTGGTGTAGAATGGTTTGGTAGTACATAATTCCATTTACATTGGACAGTAGTTAGGAGTTTCTATCGACCATGATAATGTTGCTATTTTAGCAAGTTTCCCATCGTAAATGAAGGTTTTTCCCTCTTTTATAAGCTTGGTAAGGGACTATCATCCTCCTCACAACCTCCAACATGCTGGTAAGATGATTATTATTAGTATTATTAGTACTACTAACCCCTATGGTGGCCATGAATGGTGGGTGATCCTACATGCTACAAAAATGGTATTTTAAAAATAGTGAAACATAAGAAGGTGCTAATTGAGCCACATGTTTGATGCTTAAAATTCTTCTTCTATGATTTTGACAAGTCACCTACTGCAAACCAAACATATTTATATTGGCTTAACATGCAGACAATTGTTCAATGCTTTTAATTAAATGGGCATTTTAGTTAAATCATGGCATTTTTATTCTTTTTAATGAGGCTTTTCAAATTAATCCCAACATTTCAATATCTATTTGAATGCTTTAGTAAGTGGTTGGGAATCTCTTTTTATTAGTTGAGAATTCTAAATTTAGTTGGACATTGTATCCAAAACTCAATGGTTGCTTTTTTTACACACAATGATTTTAAAATT
>JARHVA010011348.1:0-67133 GCA_037957365.1 Torreya grandis | reverse complement strand
CTATGTTTTGGAAGGTTTTTAGGTGGTTTTGAGGTTATTGGTTTAGAAACATAGTAACTAATGTTAGTTAAAGGATTGATGTCGACTGGGGTCATTGATGTCAATTAAGGTTGCCGATGTGGGTTAGGGTTACTGATGTCAGTTAGGGTAGTAATATTAGAATGAATAAGAGAAGGATTTTCTAGGAGGGGAAATGGGAGTATGGTTAGGGTGTAAGGTTGATAAGAGTTATAAGGGGGTGGGTAAGACTCATGTGAGTCTGAATAGAGGGTTGTTATGCTAAGGAAAAGAGAAATGGGTGGGGAGCTTTGCAACTCCACATAAGGAGTTGTGGTTCATGAAACAATAAATGGTATAATGTAAAGCAATTATAAAATTATGGTTTAAAGGCTTACAAAACATCGATATATACTTAACTAGTGAAATGGGTGAACAATGACTACCAAATGGATGAATCTAATGAGGCTGAGTGAATTGATGGGTGAATAGATAAGACAAGTATGTGCTACTAGTCCTCAAGAGTTCAAGCTCTGTGTAGTGTATCAATTCTTGATCTAGATCAATTTATGTAGAGTAATGATAAGCTTGGATGTCGAGAGTGATATAGGATGCTTTGATTTCCAAAAGCCTATGTGTGAATCATTAATTTTTTGACCTAACTACCAACTTGGAATTTTTCTTAAATAATCGGCGTCGATGATCCCATCAATGTTGGCTGATATTTTACCAATGTTAGTGGCATGAGAATAGGTAAAAAGGGCTATTTTTAGCCCATTTTCTATTCCTTATCTTACCAAGTGTGGTGACCATTCAAAAATGGTAAAAAATACAAGGTTATGAAGAATATAGTTAGTTAGGAATTTGTGTTAAGAGTGAGAACAAGTCATAGGTAGTTAGGATCATGAGACTAGGTCTCAATGTGACTCATAGGGTAAGAATTAGTCTTATGATGAGGTGGCATAAGTGGGTTTTAATTAACTTAATTAAATATTTTAAGGTGAAAATGTGGGTTAGGAAGGTTAATTATTAAAAGGGGATCAAGGGGGTTTTGACACAAGGACTCATGCAAGTGTGTGACATAATTATGGTGTCTATAGAGGGGTCCCATAGTTCATTATGTGAGTGGAAATATGAACATTACTAGCATCTAAAAGAGGATCCCTACTCTATCTATGGGAGACCCTATTAGGATTGGGTGAAATTTAATCATGTCTATGGACTGTAACTCAGTATAATTATCTAATATAAAGTTTATGATGAATGGAAAAGAAGAGAGATGAGAAAACAAAGGTCAAAAGAGGTGAATGAAACTATACAGGGTCGATTGGGTCGATCTAATATAAAAACATGGACTGTAAAACTATATAGGGTTGATCCAATATAATAGATAGGGATTTTAAGAAGCTTAAAAACAAATTATAAGATGAAATAAGATAACTTTGCAAGTAATGAAAAGTAGTAAGTATTGAAAGGAAAGAGACAATCAATTGGATTAATGATGGCCAATCCAATTGAAACACACAAAGTTAAATCTTGCACTAACACTGGCTAATATAATATTTTGTGCACATAATTAAATAAAGAGAAAGCAAACAACATGAAAAGTAAATCTATCTAATTGGTAAACTTAATTGTTAATTAGATTATTAAGAATGATTTTAAATGTGATTGGAAGTTGGCTATAAGCAAGGTACTAGATAATAATCTAAGGATGGTTTTAGGTAGTTTGGGTTGAAAGAGACTATAGTGGAAATGATACATGATTAGTATTAGGGCCTACCCCCTCAATTCACACACCATAGTGATAAGGGTGTTAGGTGCTTAGCCAAAATATACCATTAACCATGTTTTATACATGACTAGAGCATCAAGTCAGCTTCCCCCTTGGTGATGAAATCTAAGTAGGTTGGCCTAGGGTTGATATAATGTTAAAGTGCTTGTTTATGTTTATGTGATTTCATTGTGTGTGCATAAAATAAAAATAATGAAACTAATAAATTAATTAAAAATCCCCTAATTAGACTATGTGTACTATTCTAAGCATGCAAGCAATAGGAAAAGAAAGTGTGAATTAATTACTAATAGATATGAGGTTAATTATAGCTTTGAAACAAGGTATAGTGTTGACACTATATGCACAAAATATAGAACATGGTCGATAGGTTTGAACTTGCACTATGGAAGCAAAGTCTAAAAATGAACTAAGTCGATAGTGTTGATCTAGTTATTTCAAACAACACATAAAACATAGAACTAGGTCAACACTATTGATCTAGTTGACTGTGCAAGGGTAATTTTTAAAGACTAAAAACTATGAAAGGAAAGATAGAAAAGAAAGGAATAAAGAGGTAGAAAGGAACCTTGGCAGATCAGAGATGAAATGAAGAAAAATTATTGATGAAGAACCTTGACGTATGCTTGAGAAACCTAAAAATTGGGTTGATATAATCGATCAAGCTATATAAGAACCTACTAAAAAAGTAATAAAACCATAAGGGGTCGACTGGGTTGACTTAGTAGGTTGAACTAGGTGTCTGAAAGGCTAAAAACTTGTATTGGGTTAACTAGGTCGATCTAGTTGCCTATTTTTGGAAAACTTATGCACAGAGAAAATAGATGCATCGACATAATCAATCTAGTACGTCAAAATATATGATAAAAATGATTATCAAAAGAATGAAATAAATTAAGGTAATAGTGAAAAAATCCTATAAGGGTTAGTTCACATTAGGTTCACTAGAATGTATGAAATCAAAAATACATCATGTCTATGAATTAATCCTGGATTAGATAAGATAGATCATACCTATAATTTCAATTGGGATCCACTTGTTAAGCAAGAGCATGACCAATATGGGGATTTGATAGAACCGATTAGGGGATCACTTATATCACTTGTCACAACACATCATGTTAGGAAGGGTTCTAAAGCCTACAATCTAACACAATCACACAATAACCCTAATAGAGTCCTAAGGTTTAAAAAGTTCACTCTATTCTAATAAAAAAAACACAAAATCTAATCTAGTGAAAACCAAATATTATGGCACAAAGTGGGGGTTAGAAATAATAAATCAAACAATTAAACTAAACATGTATTAGAATACATATACTCACATTAATGTATATGAAATCCTAATACATGGGAGAAGAATACAAACAAATTATCTATCTACTATTACAAAGGATAAGTAAATTTAGGAATACTTACCTTTGAAGATGAACCCACTGAGCCTCATCTCCCCCTTGGACAAGGTGCTTTGAAAGAGATTATTATGGTATGTAAGGATAACCAAGATAAATAAACTCTAGGATACACAACCTATCTAAGCATCTGAAAGACTTCTCCACAAGACAAGATCCATATCTCCAAACAAAGTATGGAACCTTAATCTTTATTCCTCAATTATAATGGTCAATAGCTAGATGTTCATTCATAATTATTCACTAATAATTCTTCTCTTATGAAATAGTGGGAAATGAACTTGTATATATAGGTGGATCTTACCCTAAATCCTCATGGGAACATCAGATGTATAAGGTCGACCCAATCAACCTAGTGTGTTTTTAGGGATGAATCACTAGGTCTGTGTTAGGTTGGCTAAAAGGCTAACAAACCAATAAAGTGAAAAATGCCCCTAAACTTTACTAGGTCAACCTAGTCGACCCAGTATAACTGATAGTTCAAAAGGATGTTAAGGCAAGAAAAGGAGGATGGAAAGAGGAAAAATACTAGAGGAGGTAGGAGTGATAAGAATAAGCTTAGGGTAAATGGTTTTAGGAGACAAGTGTGTAGATGACATGTGGTAAAAGTGACAACAATCTTATGAAGCACTAATGGTCTACCCACGCCTTTTCTGGTGCACCCCTTAAGGCACACACTCAAAGAGATTGAGACTTGATAGGTTCTTGTAAGATATAAAGTCTTAGTAATCAATAAAAGTTTGAAAATATTATGTGTATACAAAACTCTCACCTATAAAATTTTAAATGAAATAAAGTTTTCATAGGCCAAGGATGCCACATAGAGACTTATAAATAGGGCCAATTTTGACTATATCTTGCAACAATCTTCAACAAAATTTAAATAGGATATATAAGGGAAGACCATAGAGGAAATATAGGATGGGCTCAATTTTTTTAAGGTCACTAAAGTTGATATTTTCAGATCTAACTTCAAGACTACAAAGTTTGAACATGCAAGGCTCCTAGAGTAGGTAAATAGGGTGCATAGGTCTCTACCCCTTAACATAGATATAATTAGATACCAAAATGATATTGGGAATAATCACCATCAAACTTTGAAATTGAATAATAATTATGGCATAATAACTCACATTTTAATACAAGCATCCACTTTAGCACCTCCAAAAACCTTGCTACCTGTGATTTAAGAATTTGACTCAAGAGAGGATGGTTAGTATTGTGTTAGTTTCAAAATGAAACCAAAAATAGAAGAAACACACTAAATATCATAGCATCTCTAGGCATAGACATTAGGGATAACTTAGTTAACAAACATGAATAAAACACAGCTAAAATTCAAAATAAACTCTCTTCTACCTTCCTTGGATTCTCCAAAATGATTATTGTAATGGCTTGCTCAGCTTGTGCTCATGAAGTCCTTGACAATGGAAGCTTGGCTACCTCCATCTCTCCTTGGCACCTTTGACTTGTGTCTTGGCTTGGATTGGAATCAATTTATCATGGTTATACTATTTTCAATGGCTTTTGGAATCATTTTTGCATTATCAAGACTTATAAATATGTTCATGGCCTCTCTATTTATAGATTTTTGAGAATGTCTAGAATCAACCTAAACCATCCATCTTGAGATTGAGATGGTGGTTGAGGATTAATTCTGTTGGTTGAATATTTTGTCTATTAGCATACTGATAAAAAATATAGGTTTGATCAACTAAAGTATGAAGATTAATCATCCAAATGTGTAAGTTTATCACATCAAAAGGAGACTGCTCTCTCCTCTCATCAAGGGGAGATTCCCTGTAGATATGCTATATATATGTATAAATAGAAAATAATACTCAAGGATAGGACAAGGCATCCATCTCTCTTTCTTCAAAGATGATGTGTACAAAACAAAGGAAAAACTCAAGGGAAATGACAGACATCACTCCTCTTCTTTCAGAAGAACTACTCAACCAGCCACAAGAATACTCCTGGAAATAAAAGTAGAATGTAACTGAGGGTATGGTAACCAGTAAATTGAGACACAGCACAAAGTCTCTACCTGAAATGCTCAAGATTAATATACGAAGGGCAATGAGGGCACAAAGTCTTCTCAAAGTCCTTTACACAGTAATGAAAAGAAAACACACTGAAGGCAGCTATGGGGGCACAAATTCTCTCCACAGTTAATTCTTCAAGACACCTTCTTGACTAATTTTACTAATCCTACTTGTTAAATCAATGGAACAGAAAATAAATCAAGGAAATAGACATAAGAATAGTTTCCTCAACAACAAAGATATCACAGCACAAAGTCTAAAAAATTCCCTTGCTTTCTTATTCCAATAATAAAATATGATCAACAGACTGAGCACAAAGTCTCAATGATGCTTCTCAATTTGGACAGAGTTTCATTTAGATTGTCAAAAAAGAGATCCATTTACAATGAAGGAAAGTCCCTTATATAGCCACTTCAAGAAGGACTCAAAAATAGTAATACATCATGATGCATTGGGAACTATTAGGAAGACAAGCTAGAAATTTGGGGCATTTTACCCATTTGATCTTCTCAATGTAGATAAACAAGTCACGCAATTGAAAGATTGCAACTTTCAATGTCCATCTGGCAGTCTGATCTTGTCTTCATTATTTTTGCTTTTCAAGTTAATTGAATTGGGTCTTGGATTCATCCATTGTTCTATCTTTCCTCACTTTTAGTTGGTTTTAGTCTTGAATTCTAGGAATGCATTCGGGTCTATAAATTCAAAGGATCAATGGATATTTCATTGTCTTCAAAATTGACATTTACATGCCCATCAATGTGCTCTCAATGGCTAGTTCACTATCTGGAATTTTACATCTTCGGCGGCATCACTTTTTGGTCTTCTTTCAGCTTTTGGCTTTGCCCTTCTAGATTGGACTTGCCCTTTTGGGCCTTGAGAAATGACCTATGTCAAGTTGAAATAGCATTTTACTTTGGCCGCTGAGAGTCCCCCACAAGGGCACCTGCCCTTCAGGGTCCTTCGATAGCCCTTTGCCTTGGCAGTCCCTGCAGACAAATCCCTAGGCTTTCCCCTGTGAATGTTCCCCACAGACATTTTCCTCAGGAAAAATTCTTGCGGACTATCCTTTGGGTAAATTCTTGGGTGTTTTCTCCCATAGGTAATTTCCGCAAACATTTGTTCCATGTAAAATTCCCACAGACAAAAGTCCACAGAAAATTCCCACGGATAAAATTCGTAGAAATCTGCGAAGTCTTTGATTGGTCTTCAGATCTTTTAAGCCTACAGCCACTTAGAATTCTTTTAGAATTTTTGTCTGAAGGAATTCCTTCAGACAAAAGTCTAAAAGAATCAAGTGTTAGCCAATTTTTTAAATGCCTTAAACAAATCCAAAAGAATTACCTTTTGAATTCCTTGAAAAACAACCCTTTAAAAGGGTGCTTTTATTGATTAAGTATCCTCCGCAAGAGCATGTGTCCTTTGAGAAGTCTCTTTCTACATTGAACCACCCTTTTGAACTTTGGCGATGAACCGTTCTATTGAACCAATCAGTTGAACCAATCAGTTGAACCAAAAATGGTTCAATTTGATGGTTCAATTGGATGAAATAAGCCGATGAACTAAGCATTGAACCAAGACATTATGAACTTGCATTTGAACCAACAATTGAACCATTTCATTTGAACCAAACGATTGAACCAATCCATTAAACCGATTCAACGGTTAAATAAAGCACGCTGAGCCCCTTTGAAACAAAAGCCAATGAACTATCCAATGAACCAAGTGGTTGAACCAATCATTGAACCAAGTTTTGGTTCAACGGTTCAAACAAATCTTTGAAAAATGTCTTTGAACCTACTATTGAACCTGTAGACATTGAACCAAAGGATGAACTGAAAGAATGAACCAACTGAGTGAAATAAAGCATTGAACTGCTTGGTTGAATTGAGCCATTAAACTATTCCTTTGGTTGAACCTACCATTGAACCTTGAACCTATTAAACCTTTGAACCAAAGTGGTTCAATGGTTCAACGATTCAATGGTTTAAGCCACCTTGACTTGGCCTAATGTTTTGAAGTCGATGAACCAATTGAAGGGATTAAACTTTGAACCTTGATGAAGCACTTAACTCTTGCCAAAGATGTTGAGCTTGTTGAACCTTGAACCCGTTGAACCTTTGAACCAAAGTGGTTCAATGGTTCAAGTTATTTTTGCTTGAATGCTTGCCGATAGACATTTCTGATTGAACTTAGGCTCTGAACCAAAAGACATTGAACTAGAGGATGAAACAAATGTTGAACCTGTTGATGTTTGCTAATGGAGATTTTTGTTTGAACCAAGGCACTGAAATAGTTCCAAAAAATGATTAAGTGTTTGAAAACTGATTCTTTTGATTGAAACTACTTGCAGAAGCCTTTGAACCTGTATAAATAAACCTGCTTATAGAATCTGAAGATACAAAGTCCATAGAAATTAACATGTAAAATCCATTGAACTTGAGTTGTAAAGTCTGTATATTTTCTAAGAAGCTTTGAAAATGAGGAATCTGAATGTCTAAGAATTTTTTTTGAAATGGAAGAGACAATTTTTGTCTTTAAGACCAAAATAATTCAAATGTTGTCTCAAAAATGACTACTATTTTTAGAGGACAATAGCTGACTCCAGTTGGGGAACTTCTGTCAATTGCAAAATGAATTGAAAGGAGTAGAATCCAGAATCTATAGTGTCTTCAAGTGTACCATTGGGCTTCAGAGTCATGCTACCCAAAAAAGAAAGGCATCAAAAATAAAATAAACAAAATAAAATAGCATTAAAAATTGTATAAATAGACATATATACAGAGGCAATGATCTGATACTTCAAGAATTGAAGTATTTCAAATGTTGTTTCCTGAGAGTTGGTGAAAATAGTGTGCCATATTGGTAAACTAGTAGGAAATGATGATGGGTGAATGGAGCTCTCCACCAAGAAATTGATTTTCTGCATCTTCCTCTTGGTTTTTCCTTCTTTTTGCTCAGTGGTAGGAAGTGGTCTTCAAACTAAAAACCATAACTCCTTGCTTTCTTGGTGAATGATTCCTTTACCTAATTTTGATTTGTAGTAGCATGGTCCACCATCATCACTTGCTATTTTGCTGGTCCAGTCCAACACATGATTGGATCATCCAAGTCAAACTCCTGACAAACTATCAGATTATCATCTCCTTTGATGTGAATGAGTTTGACTTCTTCATCTTGAGCAATCTTCAATTTAGGCAATAGAGATTCACATCCAGTTGTGTTGTTGGTGGTGCTGACTTGTGAATTGCATGAAGGAAGAATATCTCTTTGAGGAGATATCAACATAGTCCCAACTCTATCATTGGTGGAAGAATTGCTGTCATCATCAAAACTTGATCTCTTATTAGATTTCTCTTCATTAGAGATGAAAGATCCTTCCTTGTTTATATTGTGCTTTACCAATTATCCTAAAGTCTTTTTTGGATAAATTCTTGGATTGTTAGCTACAGGACTTTCATTTGTAGGAACATGAGCATCCTCTATGGTACAGAAATAATTACCTCTACCTGAAGATTCAAATAGAATTTATGCTTTAGGGGATGATGTTTGGGTAACCACATATTTTGCCTCCTTTTCAGGGATCAATATCTTCATCGCACCTTGGACAGGGATCCTTGCCTTAGATAGATCCATGTTCAATTCTCCTCCCACGTCCTTGTAGAAATTTCATCCAAGAAAAATGCCATAAGATGCTGGGACGTCAGCCACCAGGATAATCATCTTAATCCTCTTGTCTAGAAAGGCTGTGAATGCAAATTGGGCATCTTTGATTTGCCCCAACAATGGTACTTGCTTGTTCTCCATGGAGAAACATCTCCCAAATGTCTTGGTTAATGTGGGACCAAGAGACTCAATGACTTTAGTAGGCATGACATTATCAAATGCGCCTGACTCTATAATACAGTTACTCAGCTTGTGGCCATTGATTAATAGGGAAACATAGAAGGGTTCTATTTTTCTAGGAGCAGTTGGAGGAGTAATGACTAGATTATTTGGAATAGGCATATTCTTTGGAAAGTCAAGAATTACTTTTTTAGCCTTTTGCCCTGTAGGGATGGTTTGATTTTTAACATATTGAACTAGCTTGTTCAATTGATCCGAATTAGACTGGAAGTATTCAAATTCAAACATCTATATTTTTGTCTTTTTGACATGATCAATTATGTCAAATGGCTAAATCGAGCTAGGTACAGAAATAGGTACTTCAACTTTTTGAGTTTTAGGAGGGATGGGAGGTGGGCTGGTTTGTGAATTAGAAGTAGAAGGAGAAGGTGTAATTGATCTATTTACCTTTTGAGTAATGATCAAAACTTTTGATTGAAAAGGTAGAGTTGTCCCATGCTTGACAATTGTGACTGCTGGCTGTGGTTTCTCTTCTATCTTCTCTTTATCAGCCTGTTAGACTGATTGGTTTTTAGATCTGGTAAACACTGCATATGATCCATCTGAAGCTTCTCCTTTGCTTTCGAGTTCATCCTGGTAATTCAAGAAACCAATATGGGAGTTTCCAGCTGATTTTTCTTAACTGTCTTCAATGATATCAGCATCATTTTCCTGATTCAATTTAGGCTGGAAAGAAAACTTTGATTCTGCTTCAAGGTATCCCATTACAGAATTGGTTAGAGGAGCTTCCAGGGAAAGTTTTCTTTATGGGGGAGGAAGGATATTTTGTTGTCCTTGGTTCTTGGCAACATTGCCCTAATATGACTAATTTGGGAATGTCCTTCTGTATGTAGGAGCAGAAGACATTCCTTGAGCCATTTGCTTCTTAAGAGCAAGGAGCTCATTTGCTAATTTCTACACCATTGGATCTGTGGTGATTGTAGATGCAAATTCAAAAGTTGATGAAGCTCTATTTCTATTTAGATCTCTTCTTATCTTCCCTGCTAAGATGAGATCATCTTCTACTTTAGTGGCCAAAAGTTGACTACAATGAGATCTATTTGGCTAGCATGTCTTAAGAGAAAACTGACTTCAGGTAGCTGACAATTAATGAAAAAGCATTTGAGATTCTCAACTGTAGGTCTAGCAATTATAGGGATTCTATTTCTCAATTTGTAAAATTTAGCTATGAAGTCTCTCATAGGCTCATGAAGCTCTTTCTTCATCTGTGTAAGTTGAGATAGAAGTGTATGTGCATCTTCTATAGGTTTGAATCTGGCTTCAAACTTAGCTTTTAGAGTATTCCAATCAGTCACAGACTGAGCCTATAGGTGGTAAAACCAATCTGCAATAGCACCTTGTAGTGTTTCAACAAAAATCTTGACTGCTACATCTTCAATTCTACTCTAATTACTCCACAAGCTATACTGAATGCTGCAATGTGTTCATCAGGATGAACTTTGCCATCACCATAGAATTTAGGGAAATTCTTCCTAGAACTACGTGTGAGCTCATGTAGAGGAGGAGTAAGATTGAGAGGACCAAAAGTATTACCCTAGGGGCCTTGAACTACCATTATAGGATTCTGAAAAGGAGGCATAACAAATCTCAAAGGGGTAATTATAGGCACAACTTTATCAATAACAGAAGTAGATACTTTGTCTAGTAATGTAGATCTAGCTTTAGTAGGAGGGAAGCTCTTGGTTTGTTGGAGATGAGATGGTGAAGGAAACAGATCAAAGTCACTTTGTTGTACCATCTAAAACATAGGATCAATGATACCTTTATCCCTTTGGCTTTGTGTATACCTTGAATCTGCCAGATTGTAAAACAAAAGTGGAAAAGAATTGACCTTGCTTCAGTTAAAGCTTGGGGCTTTAAATTGTGCATTCTTTCCCAGTTGGTGTGGAGGTGAATGGAATGGATAGACTATAAATGGATAATGGGTATATCCCCAGCAGAGTCACCAAAAATAGTTGGTTGAATATTTTGTCTATCAGCATACTGATAAACAAAATAGGTCTGATCAGCCAAAGTAGAAAGATTAGTCATCCAAATGTGTAAGTTTATCACATCAGAAGGAGACTGCTTTCTCCTCTCATTAAGGGGAGGTTCACTGTAGATATGCTATATATATGTATAAATAGAAAATAATACTCAAGGATAGGACAAGGCATCCATCTCTCTTTCTTCAAAGATGATGTGTATAAAACAAATGAAAAACTCAAGGGAAATGACAGACAACACTCCTCTTCTTTTAGAATAACTATTCAGCCAGCCAGAAGAATACTCCTAGAAATAAAAGTAGAATGTAACTGAGGGTATGGTAACTAGAAAATCGAGACACAGCACAAAGTCTCTACCTGAAATGCTCAAGAGTAATATACGAAGGGCAATGAGGGCACAAAGTCTTCTCAAATTCCTTTACATAGTAATGAAAACAAAACACACTAAAGGCAGCTATGGGGGCACAAAGTCTCTCCACAGTTAATTCTTTAGGACACCTTCCTGACTAATTTTACTAATCCTGCTTGTTAAATCAATGGAACAAAAAATAAATCAAGGAAATAGACATAAGAATAGTTTCCTCAACAACAAAGATATCACAACACAAAGTCTGAAAAAGTCCCTTGCTTTCTTATTCCAATAATAAAATATGATCAATAGACTAAGCACAAAGTGTCAATGATGCCTCTCAATTTGGGTAGAGTTTCATTCAGATTGACAAAAAAGAGATCCATTTACAATGAAAGAAAGTCCCTTATATAGCCACTTCAAGAAGGACTCAAAAATAGTAATACATCATGATGCATTGGGAACTGTTAGGAAGACAAGCTAGAAATTTGGGGCATTTTACCCATTTGATCTTCTCAATGTAGATAAACAAGTCACGCAATTGAAATATTGCAACTTTCAATGTCTATCTGGCAGTCTGATCTTGTCTTCATTGTTTTCACTTTTCAAGTTAATTGAATCGGGTCTTGGATTCATCCATTATTCTATCTTTCCTCACTTTTAGCTGGTTTTAGTCTTGAATTCTAGGAATGCATTCAGGTCTATAAATTCAAAGGATCAATGGCTATTTCATTGTCTTCAAAATTGACATTTACATGCCCGTCAATGTGCTCTCAATGGCTAGTTCACTATCTGGAATTTGACATCTTCGATGGTGTCACTTCTTGGTCTTCTTTCGGCTTTTGGCTTTGCCCTTCTAGATTGGACTTGCCCTTTTGGGCCTTGAGAAATGACCTGTGTCGAGTTAGAATAGCCTTTTATTTTGGCCATCGAGAGTCCCCCGCAAGGGCACCTGCCCTTTGGGGTCCTTCGACAGCCCTTTGCCTTGGCAGTCCCTACAGACAAATCCCTAGGCTTTCTCTTGTGAATGTTCCCCACAGACATTTTCCCTAGGGAAAATTCCTATAGACTATCCTTCGGGCAAATTCCCAGGTGTTTTCTCCCATGGGTAATTTCCGCAGACATTTGTTCCATGAAAAATTCCCGTAGACAAAAGTTTACAAAAAATTGTTCCACAAAGTCTTTGATTGGTATTCAGATCTTTTGAGCCCATAACCACTTAGAATTATTTTAGACTTTTTATTCGAAATAATTCCTTTAGACAAAAGTTTGAAAGAATCAAGTGTTAGCTAATTTTTTAAATGCCTTAAACAAATTTGAAAGAATTACCTTTTGGCTTCCTTGAAAAATGACCCTTCGGAAGGGTGCTTTTATTGATTAAGTGTCCTCCACAAGGGCATTTGTCCTTTGAGAAGTCTCTTTCTACATTGAACCACCCCTTTGAACTTTGTTGATGAACTATTCTGTTGAACCAAGACGTTGAACCAATCAGTTGAACCAAAAATGTTTCAAGCTGATGGTTCAATTGGATGAAACAAGCTGATGAACTAAGCATTAAACCAAGACGTTATGAACTTGCATTTGAACCATTTCATTTGAACCAAACGATTGAACCAATCTGTTGAACCAATTTAATGGTTCAATGAAGTGCGTCAAGCCCCTTTGAAATAAAAGCTGATGAACTATCCAATGAACCAAGTGGTTGAACCAATCGTTGAACCAAGTTTTAGTTCAACGGTTCAAACAAATCTTTGAAAAATGTCTTTGAACCTATTATTAAACCTGTAGACATTGAACCAAAGGATGAACTAAAAGAATGAACCAACTGAGTGAAATAAAGCATTGAACTACTTGGTTGAACTGAGCCATTGAACTGTTCCTTTGGTTGAACCTGCCATTGAACCTTGAACCTATTAAACCTTTGAACCAAAGTGGTTTAATGGTTCAACGATTCAATGGTTTAAGCCACCTTGACTTGGCCAAGTGTTTTGAAGCCGATGAACCAATTAAAGGGATTAAACTTTGAACCTTGATGAAGTGCTTAACTCTTGCCAAAGATGTTGAGCTTGTTGAACCTTGAACCCGTTGAACCTTTGAACCAAAGTGGTTCAATGGTTCAATGGTTCAAGTTATTTTTTCTTGAATGCTTGTTGATAGACATTTCTGATTGAACTTAGGCTCTGAACCAAAATACATTGAACTAGAGGATGAAACAAATCTTGAACCTGCTGATGTTTGCCGATGGATATTTTTGTTCGAACCAAGGTACTAAAATAGTTTCAAAAAATGATTAAGTGTTTGAAAACCGATTCTTTTGATTGAAACTACTTGCATAAGCCTTTGAACCTGTATAAATGAACCTGCCTATAGAATCTGAAGATACAAAGTCCATAGAAATTAACATGTAAAATCCATTAAACTTGACTTGCAAAGTCTGTAGATTTTTTTAGAAGCTTTGAAAATGAGGAATTTGAATGTCTAAGACAAATTTTTGAAATGGAAGAGACAATTTTTGTCTGTAAGACCAAAATAATTCAAATGTTGTCTCAAAAATGACTGTTATTTTTGGAGGATAACAAATTCAATTTTTGTAATTAAGTTTATAATTATCCTCATCATGACATTGGAATAAGGGGTAATTAAGAGGCATGGAGGTCATCATGGAAGGAATTGATGAGGCATGGAGGGCATGAATCTTGATATTTGTGGCATTTATGGCCTAGGGATGTCTTCCCAAGAAATGAGGTCACCTAATGATGCATATATTCAATATTCATTTCCAAAACAAATTATTCAACAAGTTTCCATGGAATTATTGATTAGGCTCTAATCTTTTTTAATTATCTCTTAAGCATGTTTAAGCACTTTGTGAACAAATTACTCAAATTGATTAAAATGCCTTGTTATTAGTAAAAAAATTGACTAGATTAGAATTAGAAGTCAATATTAGATGCATTGGATCTATTATCACATTTATGTTGTTACCAACACCAAATAATAAAGGCATGTGTCTCGTGTAATAGATTTGATAGGAAAGAGAAATCTAGAGCACCTAGGTGTGAAATTGACATTTTGACTCAAAATGATCTGATCAAAGTTAGCTGGCCCATAAATTATATTACCCCATTTAGTGATACTCTAGCCAAAATTGGCATTTGAATATGTCAATTTCAAATCTTTTAGAGTGTTTTAGTGTTTTTAGGCCAAATTATGCATTTTAAGTGGAAATTGGCCAAAAGCCTAGTTGGAGGTTATCATTGGCCAGATTTAGGTGTCTACACCACCTATGTAAGCACCTAGTCAAACTTGAGTTGAAGGCCAATTTTATATGTATACATGAAAAAAACTTACTTTTTGAACTTACAATTTACCTACACTTAGATCATACATGTAAAGTTTTTTGAACTATGTTTAAGCATGCACGTGTTGTATTGCCTTACACAAGCCAACTATTTTTGAGATAATTACAATTAGTTATAAGTATGCAGAACATGCAATCTTAAGGCTAAAATTAGAATTGAGGTTCTAACTAAGTCATGTAACCACGAGTTCATATACACTTGGAGGATGAGGCATCCCCTCCCTAAGTCTATATATTTATGTGATTTCACATTCTAAAAGGTTGAGAGATTTTATCAACACAAGAATAAGTCAATTGTGATTGTTATGCAATTGTGTTGGTGGTCTCTCCTTCCATTCATGTGATATGAGGTTTTTATTTTTTTATTGTAATAATACAATAATTTTAATTTTGCAAAATCTATGGATCAATTTTGATTATTTTATCAATATATGTTGATTGTAGATGTGCAAACACTATTGAAAGTTAGTAGATCTTATTAAGCAATTAGTTTAAACTATGTTAATATTCTTAATGTGTATGAGTGCTTTCTATTGGTATATTTTTATAAGGTGTGTGAAATATCTACCTTAGATGCCTTCTTGCTTTGAGTTGTAACCTTCTAATTAAGGGTGTGTACGACCAAATCAAAAGGAAGGAACCTTCAGTTGAGACCATCAAGTTTCCTATATCATTCCTCCCTAGACTTCATAACTATGTTCAACTATGAGTGGGAAACAACTGCAAGTGCTAAGTACTAGTTTTGAGATCACTTATCCACTAAAGAACCAACCTAGGAAGTGACCCTTTGAGATCACAAAACCTTTTTTTCTCTCTAACCTTCCCTATATTTAAAGTTTATTTGACTAATATCTACCCACTCTAGATTATGTATCAACCAACCATCACACTTAGGTTTTATTTCTCTGTTAATATTCATTTCACTATAAGAAAACCTAATTAACGATCTACATGCTTTATTTTCTATTCCACCACAAGGTTATTTAACCATACCTAAAAGTCATGCCCTAGAGTGTATTTTACCCCTATTAAGATCCTAAAATTTTATAAGATACCTTGTTTAAACTCTTATTTGTGCATAAGACCCACATCAACAAAGTAGAGTTGATTCACAAGGTAGCTCTGAGAATTAGAAAGGCTTTGATATAAGTCTTGAACATGAAATATGAAGAGGGTTTCCCCTTTATTTAGAGATAGAGTGACTGAATGTGAACCCTCCATCTTTCCTTCAAGATGGAGGGTAGAAAATTCACCCTCAAAATATCTCCAAAGGAGGCAATAAAAGCCCTCCATATTTCATTCAATATGGAGGGTGGAGAATCCCCTTTCTAAATATCTCAATGAGAGGCAATGTGAGCCCTTCATATTACATGCAAGATGGATGGTTTAGAATGATCCTCAAAATATCTTAAAATATGAAATATGATCCCTCCATAATGTTTTTAAGATTAAGGGTGGAGGATAATCCCTCAAAATTTGATTTGAATATTGAAGGTGGGGTCATAAAAGGATATGCCATGGCATCTTGAGATTCTTTTGGAATGAGATACTCTTTGAATAAGGTGGAAAAGGGAAGAATAAGTAATTCCTATGAATTTATAATTCTAAATCCATGAAATTATAATTAGAGAGAAGATTAATTGAACTAATCAAAATAATAATTTAATTAATAGAATGTGATATGAGTTTAGAATATTTAATTGTGATAAGAGTGAATGATTAATTGACTAGAGAGAGGTAAATCACTAGCGATGACTATAAATAGACCAACATGATGATTTAATGATAAATTAAGATGAATTTAACCAATTGAGGATGCCCCAAGGTAAATTTTAATTTTTAGATTAGATGCATATAAGTATTTAGGATGAACACATGATACTAGACTAGTTTGTGTACAATTTGTGGGAAGTCATTCCATTTTACAAATTTGACATGAAAGGTGATTGAAATGGAGTGTCTATATATCTAATTAATATTTTAAATTCCTATGAGGTCTTCACATTCAATTTTAGTGAATGTTTTTGTTGAAGGAAGGATGTGTGGATAGAGTTTTGAGGATTTATTCTCAACTAGGAATATTTTTGTTTCTTTGATGACTCCAGTCACTTTAATACTACTTGTGATGATTTATACATTTTTCAAAAATAATTATCACTATTTATCAATTAATATTAAAAATCAAAATACCTCAATTTCAATAAATTAAAGTGATCAACAAATTGGAATATTTTTTTGATATATTTAGAGGCATCCACTTTTGGTATGAATTCTCAAAGTTTTGATTGTAAAAGGGGCTTCCCTATTAGATATTATTTTACCTTGGAGTCCAAATTCATGATAAGATTGATATTGAGCATATACATACTTTTTGTTCACAAAATTATGCATATAATCATGATAAAAAACAAAATTTCATTAGAGATCAATATGATTACAACTTTTAGCAAGAGAAAATGACTAGTTTTGATAACAGATTGGAAATTCCATTGAGAAATATAGTTTTTTGGAACATAAGAAATTTAAGATGTATAATTTCCTATTCTTATTTTTTTATTAATTCATATTACATGGTATATTTAAAGAGACTCCATCATAGTGAAATCATGTTTCATCCATACATTAAAGCCTCAAATGAGTGGACATATTTCATATTAATTGTTTTTTGATTAAGGGAAAGGCAACTAAAACCTTTTTAGACTTAACATCTAGTGGTCCCACTCACTGAAAGTGCAAAGAAAGAAACCAATTCAAAATGGGAGGTGATTATAATAGAGTTGAGCCCATTTCCTATGTTGAGGTGAAAGAAGACCCTTATGTATGGAGAAAGATGGTAAAGGGAAGGATAGTAGGTTTCATGGAAATGTTAGTCAGCCATGATGTAGTGATTTCTTGAGATTTTGTAAGAGGCTAGAAGGAAAGGGAGGTCCTATGCACGGCTTAAAAATCATGTTCACTAAAGAAATCATAGGTGATTATGGCATAAAATATTTCAAAGACAAAAAATAAACGGTGAACTATTTATTATTTTTTACATCATAGAGAAGAAAAAACCCAAGTCATCGAATCATAAAGGGTTTCTTAGGGTTGATCAACCTAGGAAGTGGTCTGATGTCTATCTTAAAATAATGAAAAATATCACTCTTGAGGGAAAACACAGTGATTTTTTCTCACCATTTCATACTCCTCAATCATTTTAGAGGTCATCCAATCAGTATCCCCTTATTTTTACTAAAATCTCTAGAAGTTTCAATCACTAACTTCAAAAGAAACCCCTCAAAGGATATAATTCATCAGGGGCTTATCCTACTTATGGTAAAAATGGGGATCCCCTTTGGATCAAGTTAGTTTTTGAGGAAATAAAGATTACTAGCGAATATGAGGACTCAAATAGGGATGGTAAGTTTTTCTTAGAACAAGAAATGGAACTTGAAGGGGGAAGAGTGGAGGGTTTAGTGGAGAAAATGTTCAAGGAGACTTCCAACCTTGAGGTAGCCATAAGGGATTTTTGGCTTATGTCAAACCCATTGCTAACATGGGTTGTTTTTACTTCAAATTTAACCTCAATGAGGAAATTGAATAGTCTACACAAAAATTGCACATGAAGGTGGCCATCTAGAGGTTACTGAGTTCAAAAATTTCAAATGGGTTTTTTAAGCTAAAAGCTTTATTGTCCCCAGGTGATTTTTCCATGGGAAAGGGTGATAACCAATAGGATAAGGAGGAAGAAGTGAATGTCAAGAAGTCTTGCTAGGGTGTAAGGAAAAATCATAGTGGAGGCGATAAGAATATAGGAGGGATTCTAAACTGGGAAAGTAGGAAATTAAATATGTAGGGATAAAGAGGAATAAGGTTGTCATTAAAACAACATAGGGAATTAACAACTACATCAAAGGTAGGGAGAAGAAAAATGATAACTCTAAGACCAAAAAATTGATTCTTTATTTAGAGTCTAAATATTTAGGCAATTAATCTTCTAGTGTCTAGTTTTTTGTGGTCTTTTTGTAAGTTTTTTGGCATCCATTTGTCTAAAGATAGTGGTAGTAGCTAGTCCTTGAGTTCTATTTTCTCTATTTGTTTTTGTATTTCTAATTTATCTTATTTATCTCTTAGGATTTTATGTAATGGTCATGTGATCCCTAACCTATCTATTAACCTTATCTATGAAAAAAAGAGACTCCATAGTGAATGAGTACTAAAACTTAATAAGATATGGTAGTTATTTCTCTATGCTAGTTAATGGGTATATTGAGTAGGCATAAGATAAATGGCACTTAAATTTATATATCAAACATTATTCTTAATTTCCATTATTTTATTTTATGTTTTTATTTTTTCCTCTTGTGTTGTTTGAATAAGTGATATGGTATCAAAACAATATACAACTTGTAGAGTGATCTCAGTTTAATTTGGACCAAAATTCAGTTGAAGGATTTAAGGTGGCTATGAGAAATCGATTTAGCTGAGGATAAGGCACATGTATGATTACACCAAAAATATTTTTAGATATTTAGATACCCACAAAGGGTATATATCCAATATAAAGATCCAATGTTGTATCCCAAAATGTTCCATGATATTTTGGGATTCTTGTATTTAAAATAGGCTAAAGTTTTTAATGTTTATAGATGATACTAAGTGTTTTACAAGGTTTATTATGAATTTCATCACATATTTATGGTATACTAAATAGGATTTATATATCCCATTGATTAATTTTCATATTTTCCCTTATCCAAATTATAATTCAAGTCTAATATTATGTGTATAGTCCTTTTTAGTTCCACTTTGGTGATACATATGGACTCAATTACATTCTAGGTCCCAGTTACATTGTGATCCATTTAGATCTAAATTCATTTGGTTGGCCACATAAAAAAATACTTATAAAATTTTAAGTTTATCTATGGACATTTAAAATACCAGTAGGTCTTGGTTCACTTAATTTATTTAAATTTTCACCTATGACCATATTGATATGCATGAATTTAGGTCCACCTCACCATAGTAATGATTAATTTGGTTGGCCACTTTAAAAATTTAACCCATTGATCATAATTATTCAAAGGATTTTATAAGTCCCAAATATATCACTTATGGCTTTAGTTGCATTTAAAGATTAAATAAAGGGTAGATGGTCATATATTTGGTCTTTCACTCAAGATGTCCTTGGTTTGAATATTGATGTAGATAAAATTAAAGTTGGTGAATTTAAATTTGTTTAGCCACATAATATTATGAACATAGACTATAAATAATAATAAAATATATTAAAATATTTAATGCATTCACGGGGATCATAGTGGAAAACACAAGTTAAATAAAGACTATGTGAATTATCAGAGTTATGGCCAATCACAAGGTGCTAAGTATCCCTTTCTCATTGGTCACAAAATGGTGCATTGTTTTAAGTTAAAGTTAATTATATGAGTCCATTATCTAAGGAAAATAAGAGGATACCACATGGACAAATCAAGGATTTTTAAGAATAGAAGAAAAAAATTAAAAAACTATGAGTCCATGGTCCATGACCAACTAGTAGTTTCTATGTAGACCAATCACATATTATGTAAATAGGTGAAGTTCAAGAGGACTCTATGATTCCATTGTATGTATCAATTTAAATTCTATCACATGTATTGATATATAATCAATCATAAGATGCCACATGTCTCACACTGGTCTGATGAAATTACACCACATAGATCATACAGAGGCTACCTTAGGAAATTAATGGGTTACACTTTAGCAAGGATAGGATAATAGTTTTATCATATACGATGGTGATAAGTGATGAGTATAGGGTCACTGAATCTCACAATTGATTATATGACAATTTTTAGATAAACACATATGTGAGATCACTAAGGGCATTAGAAGGGTTAATGGTATTTCCAAGATTACATGAGTATGTGGTTCTATGGTTAATAAAACAATGACCATGTATTATTTTTGATAGATAATTGAGGGCTAAAAGGGGAACCTCACCCATAGTACATTTTAAGCCAAAAAAACCCATTTTCTTTATAAATTTCCATGAGGAAATGAGCATTACAAAATTTGCCATCACAAGCCCATGCCAAAACAAGACCAAGTATATTCCTACTATAGTTAAACTATACCATCACAAACCATGCAAAAACTAATATATAAGAATCCAAAAAAAGCTAAAAACCTCAAAAACCAACCATAACAATTGAAGGTGAAGATAAGAATTTTGAGCTACTTCCTCTCAGGAGAGACATCCTAATTTTTCTCTACCACCATAAGACCAACTGGGCCACCACTAGTACCATGAATTATCACTATGTCAACACACCTAAGACCACCTCTACACTAGACTCCAACACACTCCTTGATGCTAAACCCAGACCATTCTTAGTAGTTAGTACCTCCATATTATCCAATTTAAATTCCTTAACTAAATCTTTCATAGGGAGTGGCAAACCCCTACCACCCTCAAAAAACCTAGTTAGTATTTGAGCTACATTTCACACCCAAGCCAAGGAGTGATGATCTAACACCATCCCTAATGATGGTATAGGGCCCCTCATGAGTGTGATGCTTACTAGAGGAATACACCTTCTTGAATGTTTTGGTGCCTTAGAGAGATCCTAAATTTATTCCACAAAATCCAATCATTTCTCTAAACAAACATCTAATTCCTTGAACACATAGAGGGATATGATTTTAATTATTTCCCTACCTAAAAGTAGGAGATTGACTTGGATTTGAGAGGGAAGTTTTTAATAGATTACACCAACCCTATTCTATACCTTTGCCTAATCAACCCTTCTACCACTATCTTGACAAGTTCCCTATCTTTTACCACTAACAATAAATTCCCAAGAAAGAGTGATACCAGGTCAAAATTCACCTTCACCTTAAGTGGTATTTCCTAGAAAACATAGCCCACCATTTTTTTGATGGCATTTGGGATTTGACTTGATTTCACTATAAAAACATGCTTAATTCTAACATCATTGATCGATCCTTCAAAATACATATCTCAATACTCTATATCCACCCTCACCAAAGGTTCACTCAGAGCTAATTGTATGAACTAGTCCATTGTAGGAAAAGGCCAGGCAAGGATTTTCTTCAAATAGCTAAAAAAATATCAAAAACACCACACATGAGTAATGTGTATAGGAAATAAATGGTAATCATAATCCTCACTTTCCATGATCTAAATACTCAATGAGACCATAGTCATTATTTTGGCATAATCATAAATGATTAGAGCCATCAAATTGAAAAAATTGCTAACTAGCATCCGATCATTCCAATTAAAAGATCACGTGTTTATCAATTAGAAGTAAGGGGAAATAGGTCCTACACCTAAATATTTGTCACTAACAAAGTCATCACCCTACTCAATACCTTGATTTTACAAAAATATACTTTAGAATTTACTTCATAGTAGTAATGATTGATTTTCTAGAATGAAAAATAACTTATATTATACTAGTCCTACCGAACAATATTTTTGATGTGCCACACACATACATGTCTATTGCAAAGTGCCTAAATTAAGAGCATGGATTACCTTTCAACAATCACTTTAGAATTATCACACTAAACCACCATATTTATTCCTAAGGACATTTTTTGAGACTCCATTTCATTATTGGTTCCATCAATTAATTTGAATGAAGTTGCCCAGATCAAAGATCTAATGCAATATTGTATGATACAACCTACCCTCAAGGCTCTAGGGCTGTCCCAAGATGCCCCATAAAAATTAAGTTTAAAGACTCTAAGGGGAGGCTAAATCCAATCTGCATTGTTCACCCTATGAACCTTTTTACCAGATACTCCTAACCCATTATTAGGGTTTAAATGTTGGGTAATAGGCTTTTTTAAATAAATCTAGAACTAGAGGCATTTTTATAACTGTAATGCCCAAACTAGTTTTGAATAGTATTACTAGCCATAGGTTGTGGTCTTTCCTCATCACATTAAACATAGGTTTCAAGCCACATGATGACCCCCATTGCATTGAAAATTGAGATGGTAGTCCATTATATTGGATAATTTTCATGAATAACCCATTGCAACTTAGTGTGAAAATGATGCTAGAGCATGGTCATATCAAGAATGGACCCTAAGACCTCCCACTTCTAACTCTTAGCTCACTCACTAGTAGGCTATAATCATCAATTTATAATGACCATACATATTACACCCATTGATCACATATTATTAAGTGAATCTTGAAGTAAAAATATGTCTATGTGGACTTTGTGGAGGAGATTAAATACATAAAGTCCACATTATTGTTGAGATCCTCACTATTTTTAAAATCATATATTCCACAACTTGATAGATGTCTCCCAATTAACCTCTCATAATTTATTCATAATGAACATCACAATGACACAATCTTAGTGATTATTTCAATAACCACAACTTAAGTTGCATGTCCATTTTGATAATGGTTGATCTTATTTGAAAGCTATCATCAATGGGTATAAGATGATCTCAAATTTTAATGGAATTTATGTGAATATAAAGATATTATTTCATTTGAATTTTACATATGTTATTTCTTATAATTTTGGGAGAACAACTCATAATGAGTTATAGAGGCTATTAGGTGTCATGAATTGCCTCATTAAGGAGATTTTAATGATCCATGCATTTTATTATCAACTTTATGGTTAGTACCTATGTGAATAATTAATATCTTATACCAAGTGTTTTTTCAAGAGGCTCTTCATTTTCCACCCCATAATTTTGTGGTTAAACATGATTTAATTAGTGATCATTATGTTTATTTGGAATAATGTTTTCATTATGAAAAACTTATTCTAAAAATAAATTTGTGTTTCTCCATGTGATATGTGATAAAAAACACTTTGGAGTAAACTTGATATTCCTTGCCACTTTTCAATTGATGCCAATGAAATTACTAGAATAATTAATGCATTTAAAAACTAGGATTGGTTGTTAAGGGATACATTTTAATGTAGATATATTTCCTCTCTTATACCCTTAGTGAATAATTATTTATAATGATACTTATAAATTATGGAGGAAGTTATAAATAGATGAAATCCTACTTCATCTATATTTTTTTGGATTATAGTCTAATGGGTTTGGAGTAAAATTATGTTCTCCAAGATTTGAGTTAGTTTGGGTTGCAGGTGCATATTAGTAATGACCTTAGATGACTCAAGGGGTAATGTATTTATAGAGAGCTTATATACATTTTAAAACAAATTAAGTTAATAGGTGTTAAAATTGGCACTTAGTCACGAATTTATGAGGCCTGATGTGTAATATTTATGAGTAATTGAGTTGTAAAAGTCCTTGTACAATATTCATGTATTATTTTATTATTATGAAAAATACTTAAGCCTATATTTATCTTGTCTTGTTATGAGTGTAAGTTTTAAAAGGTAGCAATTGTGTAAATCTCTATGTAAGGATTATTAATACTTTATTATTTTTTTGGTATTAGTGGTCTATGATACATTATTCTAATAAATAATGAGATATCAATTTAGGTCAACTTGTTATGTATTTAAATTTATGAAATATTATTTGAAATATTTTTTTATTGTGTTTATTTTGATTTCTCATTAATATATTCATTGAACCTTTAAGGACTCTATGACCCAATGGAAAGAATGAACTATTCATAGCATCCATCATAGTTAACTAGATCATCATTTTCATTTTCCTTTGCTTTAATTCATCCTTTTAGAGCTCCTCATTATGTATATTTTATAGAGGTATCCATTAACATGCATTTTTTATACATTGGTTATTTTAGCTTTGAAAATAAATATGTGAATAATGAGCCTACAAGTTATATCTTTTTTTTCACATCCATCTACTATAATCTTAATCTAGATTCTGAGTAGTTTGCATTAATTTTTTTAGTGATGAATATTTGGTTGGAATGATCATTAAATCCAAGTTTACCATCTAGGTTTTTATTCTATGACATTTATTATGTATTATATGTTTCTTTAGGGTCTATCCCCTTTGTATAGAAAATCCAAATAGTAGAGATTAAGCCACCTCTCCTTTTTTTTCCTTGGGTCTTAGCCTATTTTTAGTGTGAAGAGAAAATAGTATTTCTAATTTAATTACCTATCCACTATTGTATTTTAATTTGTACACTATATATAGGGTTTGAACCTGGGATCCAATAGGCTATGTATAGATAAAAGCACTTAATCTCATAAGAAATTTATGGGTATGATTCCCATAGATTTAAATGTATAGGTCATAGGTTAGATAAATAGAGGGGTACAATATATTATATAAGATATCAATGTGACCTTAGGAAGGATAAATATAACAATGAAGAACACAAAAATACTAGTAGTATACCCCTAATGTGGATAAAATATAATTATTTGCGTAGAAAGTGTGATAATCACCATGTAAATAGATGTAATAAGTACATGAAGCATGTGATACCATCATAATATTATTGATTTTGGATCACTAGAGACATGGGTATGGTGATCTCTATATAAGTATGGCAGGATCAATAAAGTTTATAGAGGATATATGTATATGATGACCTCAAGTGGCAATTTATAGCTAATGAAGTATAAATATGTGTGTGTTAGATGGCCAAAAATATTTTAAGTGATGTCAGAATAGTATAATAACACTCCCATATTAATTAAAATTAGTTTTCTAAGACATGGAAGGTATATAAATAATGTAAGAAAGTATCTTGATATATAGCATAGGATATGACTAGTGTAGCTTATGAAGAATAGGTAGGTGCAATGACCCTAAGGGAAAGGTTTAGATAAATTAAATTAAATATGTGGGGATGATTCCCCAAGTGTAAATATATGAAAATTAAATAACCCAAGTGTATAATTGGTGCACGTGTATGATTTTAATTAGATTTGTCAAAAAATTTCACTTCTATGTGGCTAAGATATAGGCCCATAAACCAAGTTTTGTTATAATAATAAATGGATAGGTTTGAACTTGTATTTATTTTATTTATCCATGTTTTTATTCTTTTTATTTTATTTTATTACTAATTTACTAATATGTAATTATATTTATTTTATCTTTTTGTTTTATCTGATTTTGATAAACCCTCAAGTGCTCAATAACATATCTACATATTATTGATGGTCTAAAATGTCCACTTGAATGTATCCCACATTTTAGTCATATCATGGGATGTCTTACCAATATGTAAATTCTCTTTCAAGACAACATCCAAATATAGATAGTTATAATTCCTTCTCTAATGCATACTATAAAAATTTGTAAGGAAAAGGGAGAGAAATATAACAAAACAAGGTGATACACTAGAATAAGAGTGATTGATTCCATATCTAAAAAAAATGGAGATATTTATCATGCAAGAATTAAAGTGGTCATGATATAATGTAACAAAATGTAATAGATGAGATCTAATCTATATGAAATTAGAGAATCAAGAAGAAAGAATAAGGATGAACAATTAAAATCATTACTATTTTTATCAATTATAAAAGAATTCACACAAAACACAATATATTTCATTTTAAGGATTGAGTCAAATAAAAAATAGTATACACTTAGATATGAATTAAAATAATAAAAGGATATTTCAAATCCATGAAATAAAAAATATTTTCTCCAAGTAAATATCTACTTAAATAGAAAAGAATAAGAGGAAGATGAATTGAATATTTATCTTCCCACTACCTAAATTAGAGAATAATTCAAAATAAAAGTTTGAATTTTGGTCCTATGTTTTCTAGATTCTAAAGATTTGGTGGCTGAAGAAATATTCATTTTAAATTATCCATGATTCCCATGCTTTGTCCAGCTCTGACAAATTTTCTTTCTAAAGAAATAATTTCCAAATAATCATGCCCATGATACTATTTTATTGTACTTGCATTATATTTACTTATAACTTATTAAAAGAGGGATAATATTTATTTTAAAATATTAAATATTTTGGTGTGTTCATTTTTTATATCATTATTTTCTCTTTTTAGATATAAAAGTTTTTTTAAGCTTGAACATGTTTTCTCATTTTAAATGAAAGAAAATCTTGTAGCTTAGTTTCACCTTTAGCTATGCTCCATTTTTAAGATAGATTCCAATTTTTGCATACAATATATTTATTTATATTATTATAGGGATCCCAATAATAAAATAAATAATCTATCTTTAACAAATTTAAATAAATTTTTAAAATCCTTGTAGAATTTTGAGATTTTAGTTGTACCATTTTCAGTGACGAAAATTAAGTTACGAAATATGAAGCCTAGTGTGAAATTTCTCAACACATGATTCATCTATCATTTTTTTTGGTGTTACTATTTTTATCTATATAAATTATCATTAGTGATACCTTTAAAGGACACACACAAAGAAGGAATCACAATATATAGAGGGAGAACTACCTTTACACCATAGATAAGAGAATAAGGGGTTTGTTAGAAGAAATCCTTATAAGTCCTCATCAAGACATGCTATTTTTTTTTTAAAATTTTATCATAGGTTATTTCTCATTCAAAAGATAGAAGATATGGAATAAAAACATATTTGTAAGTACCTATTCCATTTTGAGCCATACACATGAATATAATATATTCAACACTATGAGATAAAGACAAATCAAAACACTTGAAAAATACAAGTTAATGCAAGTTTGTGAATATAATCCAAAAAATGATGGGGTTTCACCCTATCATTTTGGGATCACAAAGATAGGACCTAGGCATGATTTGTAGTTGGAGGAATAAAATTGCTTCAAAAAGTGTCTTGATACCTATATCTTAAATTCACTTATGTTCATCCAAGTTAGCCCTAAAAAACCTAAAAATAACCAAAAGATGGATAATAATAATAATTTTATTATAATGTAGACATTATAAATTTAATTAATAAATTCTTGACAATGTTTATTTTTGGCATCCTTACCTTGGTCTTTTCACCAGTTCATGGGATGAAATCATTATAAAAACCTTCATTATCTTAAAAATACTAATAAAATAGCATGAAAATATCCTTATTTCATTCATGTTCATCCCAATAATAGATCATAAATATCAAGTTATAAAAGGTTTTTGACATTTTTAGACAAGATCATACTAGGTGGGTAAGACTGTAGTGCATCTTTAGCCCTTAGTGCACTCTTTTCCCTTACATCCATCAAACATTTTTCAAAATTGAGGTGTTTGATAATGTCTATCCTGTAATTTTCATAAAGTTGGATAATTAAAATATTTTTATATAAAATGACATGAAAACCACTCAATTTATTACCTAGCACTCATATATAAATCTAATGTCAAAAGCATTCTACATTTAACAAAAGAGCATTTTTTTAAGTTCATTTTTACTAATTTTATATAGTCATAGGACAAGATTAATAGTGTTTTATTTTAGGTCAAGAATACATATTTTAAAGAATTATAATTAATATTATAATTGCATTCATCATAAATTTATTACTTTCCCTAAAAGGGAGAAATGCATCGGCTTAAGTCCCTTTGGGTTGTGTAGGAACACTCAGTCAACAAGGGTTTTCTAAAGGATAGCTCGACCATTCTCACTTCCCATATTTTCAACCATTTTTCATTTGATATATTTTTTATGATTTTTCAAGACTAGGGCATAGAATTTATAGGTATTACATGCATCCATTCAAACTCCACATGAAATTAAGAAACCTTTGCAGAAAGTTGCACACAGTCCAAGTGAAAATTTTGTTGTAAAGTCAATAAGGATAATTCCACATTAGTAGACATATTTATACCATTACCTTATCCACCTAGTGCACACTTTTCCCTATAGATCTTAAAATTATGATTTTAGTGATGATATGATTCTGATTTAGATTCGATATGTTCTAAATTAGTACACAATCCACAACTTTAGAAATCATTCAGGTTCAAGCTAAGTACATGTTTTCATAGTCATTTATTGTTAATTTTCATAGTCATTTATTTTTCATAGTGTAATTTTATTTTTTTACTTTATTTTATTCTACTTTACTCTATTGTAAATTAGTTTTTATAGTGTATTCATAGTTAATTGATTAATTTAAATTAATAGCAGGGTAAACATTTTGGTGAACCTATATATTAGTGAACATTGTCAAAACCTAACTCCTATCTAGGGGTTTTTATGATATCTATGCCATTTAATCTTTATTTTCATAACCCTTATTTTTTTTCATACACAAAACAATAAAAACCTATTTTTTATCAATTTTTTTTGCTTAAATTGCTCAAAAATGTAGTTTACTATTTATAGTAAGTACTTGCATATGTAAAAATAGGCAAATCTATCCTATAATTTATTTTTGGGTTCTATAAATTCACCTATTCTTTACAAATACCTCTTTATATTTCATATATAGCTATTAAATATACTATAATTATAGATTTTATATTGTACACGTGTTAGGTTTTCTTCGTAATTAGCTTGAAAACACTACAATTTGTTTCATTCACAACTAGTTTTAAAAAAATATATCAAAGGTTTTTATATTTTTATATATTATATTAAAATCCTCTTTTTATTTTCATAAATTTGAATAGATTACTCAGAAATTATAAATTACCATTTTTAGTAATTGCTAGATTAAGTAGCAAACAATAATTCTATTTTAAAAATAATTTTTGGGTTCTATAAATTGACTATTTTTATACAATAACCTATCTTATTTTCTTTTAATACTCCATAGATATATTAAAATATCTAGTTATTCTTGTGCAATAATTTATTACTTGTTATTTTTTTATTTTTGTGTGGTCTAGGGTTTTAGTTAAAATTCTTATTTTCTAAAATCAAAATTTTTTGATTCCTGAAAAAAATATTTTGTTTTGTTTTATATTTATTTTTCATTGCTTTTGATTATTTTTTAAAAACTATGTTCTAATAGTTTTAAGACTACTTAGCTACTATCATGAAAGGCTATGCAATGTTCTATTTACAATCATTGTAATGCGAGGAGTTTTAATCTAATACTCATAGCCATAGTACATAGCTAAGCACAAACTTTAGTTTCAAAATACCTCACAGTATCTTGAAAATTCTTAGGATCATTTGTTTACACCAATAAAAAGCGTATTTTATCCATATGATTTTTAGTGCACCTGAAAGAATTGTATCACCCAAGGAAGTTACTCTCAAATTACACTCAAAACTGGGGTTAATGGGATATAAGCTTGGTTCTACCTTTATAGTTATCACTCTAAAATATTGGTCCAACACTAATCAGATAATGAACAAGTATATATGTGAGCCTAAAAATATTTCAAGATCATTTCCTAGTTTGCCCATTATACTAAAAAATTTGTTTGCACTATTTGCTTAATCACTAGTTTATCTGTAAATGATATATCACTTGTTCCTTTGTATCATTATTATTGTTTCCTATATGGTATTTCATTTCGATATGGATAGTAAAAATAGATTTTTTTCCATTCATGTTATCCCCTTTTCTTATGATCAAGTTGAATGGAAAAATAGAAATAAGCAAAACTTTATGAACGCTGATAATATGGATGATTTTGACCTTGATAGAATGGATATAGATGAACCATTATAATTTTGTATCAAAATATGTGGAAGAATATTTTGATTCATATCTATACTCCTTTTTATCTCACCCCTTAGATACTATACTGGATTTCTCTTTAGATCCTTTCTCAATCCTTTACTTTCCACTTTGGATGTATACTCAAGTTTTACCCATGATATTCCCTCATCTTCTCCATTATAATATAACTTAGATCCTAATATTCCTAATAAATATAATTACTTACCATCTCTTAGGTTACCACCTACTATCTAACTTGAATAACCTTACTCTTGTACACCCAACTTCTATTTTATGTTTGCTAAGGCCCTTCATTTCTTTCATTCTTCTACTTCAATTTACACAAGTCATAACCAAAATAGGATAATGTTATCACATAACCCTCCTTGGATTCCACTTTATGATCTTTCTTATATTATTTTTTGGTGTATCATTTAGGTACTCTTTTGATCCCTTCTCTTGATTATCCTTTGATTAAACCTACCAAATTCTCTTTTGATTCTCATTTCAAGTTCTCCTTAGATACATATCTCAACCCATATTTGGTGAATACTTTAAACATAATTTTGGCTCTCCTTTATCATTATCCTTTGCTCAAATCCATGGTTATATATATATATATATATATATATATATATATATATATATATATATATATATATATATATATATATATATATATATATATATATATATATATATATATATATATATATATATTCCCCTTTAGAGGATAACCTAGATTCCATTCACAATTTTTCTTCCCCATCTCCCTTAGAAACTACCTTACCATGTCAATAACCTTCTTGTTTTGATTATTTCCATTCCCTTAGTTTGTTGCCTATTCATAAGGGTGAGGTCCTTAATAAATATCCCTCTTCCACATATTCCCATGAGGATCAATCATATATATATATATATATATATATATATATATATATATATATATATTCCCCTTTAGAGGATAACCTAGATTCCATTCACAATTTTTCTTCCCCATCTCCCTTAGAAACTACCTTACCATGTCGATAACCTTCTTGTTTTGATTATTTCCATTCCCTTAGTTTGTTGCCTATTCATAAGGGTGAGGTCCTTAATAAATATCCCTCTTCCACATATTCCCATGAGGATCAATCAACCTCTATTAGTGATAAAACTATCTTTCCTTCATTACATCCCATAGCTAGTGAGCCCACATGCCATAGTTTTCCTTCTCCCATCTTGCCACCCAAAATGGAAAACAATAATATTCGTCTTTATATTATTTATGATCATAAAAAATATAATGATTATGATGAGTATTGGCATGATGATTATATATATAATGATGATGAACATGTTATTTATATATAAACTTCTCTGCTACTCTTTTCTAATAATGAGAACATACATACATCTTATGATAATATTTCTCGTTCTACCTTACAAAGTAATATATGCACATAAGTATATTATATTACTCATAATGTTAGATATCCTATGTTAGAATCCAATGAATCTCTAAGGAATAATCTCTTCCTAAGATTACATCTCCCATTAGAACTAGTGCACCAATGGTAAAGATTAACAACATAATTCAACCCTTGAATGAACCTCTTAAAAATCCAAATATGCCTTCCCAAGTTCATTTACTAAATGTTTGTTGTAGGTGGATTTCAAGAAAAAATATACCATTTATATTTATAAATTAAATCATATCATGTTTGGGTTGAATCTAATGTCATTTCTAGTAATCCCATTGTGTGTAATATCTTATATTTGCCTTTAATATTATAGTATTTCCCACACTAGATAGTATCATGTCAAGTTATTTATGCACTAGTATAACATTTTTGTTCACACTTAAACTAGTTAAGCTTATTTAGGGAGTGTTTGTGGAATAAGTCTAAGTTGTTATTTTTTTTTTAAAAATGGTTCACATGTCTAATTTAGATTTTAGCTAATTTTATTGCATACAATTTATCCCCTATGTTAAGCTTTCCAAGCTATTATTTAGCTATGGATAAAATTTTGTAATCTAATATTTAGCTATGGATAGTTCTATGGATATTTAGTTATATAAATAATTTTGGAATGCAAGAAATTGCTATTTTATGTGTCAGTATTATTATTTTGTGCATTTTTAAGATTTGATGAGTTTATTACCTACCTAAATCCTAGACATCACCCCATCATGGTATCAAAGTGTTAATAAGTATAAGAAGCCCAAATTATGTTTACGATTTTTTAGAGCATAACCATAGGCTCACCTTGGGTGAAAATCCATTGTATAAAGAATTATTTTTAGGGTAAATTAGAGTCTTGCATAGCTACTAGTCTTTTTAAATTCTTATTTTTATTGCATTTTGGAGTAGTGGTCTCATCTTCTATGTTCCCTATTTTTTTTGGATGTTTTTATTTTATTTTTTGGTGGACCCATTAAACAATTTTTTTATTTTTTCATGGTAATTGGTTAATAATTGTGCACACTATTAATTTATTTTCATTGACTAAATAAAATTGACATGACTTGTGTTTATGTGGTATTTACATTTGAAATGCCATTATTAATTGAATTATGGTATTGGCTTATGGAATTTGCATTCTCAATGTCATATAGTGATGAAAAAACTAAAAAGGATTTGATTAAATTTAATAGTGATCTCTTCACCTATTAATCTATCTCCAAGCTACACAAACTACAACCACATCATTTGGTCATCCACTCTTAAACTATATAGTAAAATGACTAGATGTATTTTTGATGAGTTTCCTTCTAACATTAAAGTTATTAAATACATTTACATTAATTATATTATTAATTTACTATTTTTTAACCATTCTACATAGAATTTAAATAGATTCTCACCAACTAACCACACTTCAAATTCCATTTTCATCCTACTATTTTTTTTATTGACATCTTACATTGCAGTTGGCCATGAAAAATTAACCATTCATCACCAACAAAATCACCATATTATATATTATATTTATGGATTATATAGCACCTTAGTCTTGTAAACTTTGAAAACTCATACCTTGGTTGTTCCCCTTAGTTCTATACCTTTCCCTCTTCTACAAGTATCACATCTGTTCTACTTTGTGTCCATTGGCCTATCTCTTAGTATGACCAGTATTATATTGATTACCTAGACCTTATATCTTTCCCAAATGCTTAAAATTTACATATCTTCCATCTCTACAAGTTATGATTTTGTACTTAATTTCCTTCTCCTTAGACACTAACATCTAGGATAGACACTAAAATTGATGCTAGTGTCCTAACCCAATGCAATTGTTCAGTGCTCTAAAGTCATCAAATTTTCAAATGAAACATATGATAATGGTTGGCCTTAGTGATTTAATGAGATTTAATTCTATAAAGGGATTGATATAAATAAAAGATCAACCCTCATTTATTCCTCACTTAAAAAACCTAGAAAATACCAAAAAGAGACCAAGGCAACTTACCAAAAGTATTCAATCAAGCACTCGATAAAGTAAAACTTACCTATTTTCTTCTATTTACATATTAGTCATAGGGACAACACATCTAGAGGTCTGAATTACTGAAGGAGCATCCCAATATCTATATTTTTTAAGTTAAAAGTTATGTCACTATTGTACTTATTTTCCACATATTACATGATTCACACACAAGCCAACACTAGGGGATAATTACATCAATCTAAGGCTCTATTTGAAGTGTTAGTTATATAAGTAGTGTTCATTGACATAGGAGTCTTTGGGTTTATCTCAAAATTTTGTGACCACTAACCCATTTTCCCCCAAGGTCACCATGAAGAGGAAGAATAAGGGTTTTATAATTTCATGACAAGTGATAGTCCATGACCTAGATCTAAATTCACCAAAGTGAAGGTGAATAAAAATTTAGAAGCATCCAGGTGGTTGCATACTTTTCTAGTATGAATTCCATATAAGACACCTACATCTAACCTATATATTATTATCAACATTAACCATCCCAAATCATATTATAGTCTATTTTTTTACTTGTTATAAATTTATAACTATGTTAGCATCATAACAAGCTAATCACATTAATTTTTTCCATTTCCATACATAGCTTAGTTTTACTTTCTATATTTATCCTATTATTAGTTTTATAAATTTATCATATGTAATATCTGATTTTAGCACCCAATTGGCATGTTGTAGATCTGATTATCATGCTTATGCATTGTCATTTCTATATACCCATTTAAAATAAATATAAGGCTAACACAAAGTCCTTATACATCCATTTTAGGTAAAATATTTTTTGAACTGATATTTGAACATCAAACCCTAGGAAAATTAGAGTTTTTTGATTTTATTATTGCTAATCTCTGATTGCTATAAAATATGTGTAACATGTATGAATATGGCCACATTTTAGATTAATATTATAATGAGCATGATATGATAGATGATAAAATTTTAAATTAGAAATTTGATCCACTTAGTCACCTGATGCACAACCTATTTAAACATACGGTTCTTGACATATATAGATTTAATCCACTTACAAAAAATATAAAACTAAATCTAGACAAGGGAAAAATAAAAATAGTAAATGAGTATGTAAATTCTTGTTACTCCATACATCCCTCTTGGATAAAAACATTGAGTCAACCTTACAAGGATAAAATGCAAAGTCATCATGTGAATAATGTGGAGTCTTTTCAAAAGGATCCACAGCATAATTTACAAATCATGACACAACAATAAATCTAGATACAATGTTATCAATGTTACTTGAGCATAAAATGATTTATTCACCTTCCACCAGAAACCAATCATGGAGTAGACTTATACCCATAGAAGACATGATACCATACTATAAATAACATTGGATTAGTGGCCATCATACCAATTAATGTTGGACATTGAATAAAAAAATTCAAAAATATAAGACTGAAGGATGCATACACATTATGTTTGACATGATAAAAAGGAAAAATCCTTAGTATATTTTAAAAAATAACTCTCTCGCAAAATAATCAAAGTATGAATATTGAAACTATTACTACCAACATTGATGAGGTATATTGCCACCATCTCTAGTTTGATATTAACAAGTGGGATACAACTTGTGGTACCACATTTTCTGTAAAATTGGGGCATACTAAAAATGAACTAATATACTCTCCATTAATGCTAGAATCTCTAGGATACATTGAACTACCTATAACTTATGGCTCAAGTGTGAAATCTTCCATCGTATTGATATTACACCACAAACCACATTCAAAACTAAAGTTTGGATGAAATTACCTAGATGAGTGGAATGCTAAGATAGATAATAAAAACATGTGTGTTAATTTTATTGATATGGATATAGAGATTTACATACAACATGATGGAAATGACCATTTTCTTACACTATTGGCTTTAGGTAAACCATTAAATAGAAACATTGAATTTGTGGTATTATAGCGATATAAATAAAGATTGAAAATTTTTCTAAGTGTCCCTACACCTTTTTATGATGAGGACTTCCTTGATTAAAACACTCTTAAAATATCTAAAAATATCAAAACTTAAAAAAAATAAAAAATATTTTTGGCACCTACATGTTCTATTGGATCCTTAAAATCTATGTGTTAGTTTCATGTAGATGAATTGCATATTCAGTTACTTTTACATACACATATATGTCACACTCCTAATTTAGTATGATTTAGGAATACACAAATACATGATCTCTTCCCATTTTAAATGTTGGGCCTTCTTTCTACTCATGTCAGGCAGACATTAGGGGCATTCACTTCTTTGATCTTGATATACACATGTTATATGGTTTGATGATCACATTTAATTATCATTTTTTCTCTTACATATGTAATTACACATGCATTCATCCATGATTATATATTAAATAGTGTACTTTATATGCTATAATCATGAAATTTTTTTGTAACAAATTTGATCCATGGGATACTATGACATATTTATGTTGTTTGTTTATGCTTTTATTTTATGAACTTCCTTGAGTGTCTTGCCTTGCTATTATATTCCTTGTTTGAGCATTTGAATATAATCCTTTGATTATGGCCCTATGACTATGTATGTTTTCTTTGATATTTTCATATGTTATTGTTTATTTGTTGGACATTTGAATATGTCATTTCTACTTTAATGGACATTTGACTAAGTCATGTCCCTTCGATTGTGTGGCATTTGAACATTCCCCTTATTTTTAGTTTATTAAGACCATTGTCTTTTAACTTATTTTTTAATGCTCTTGTGTGTGTGCTTGAATTGATTATTTAGTTTGCATTGTTACTATCTAGATATTGCCATGATGTTTATCATGCATCTTAGGCCTTCATGTGATCACATTGGCTCCATACACTTCCTTCTATATGCTACATGGTTCCATTAATAGATTATACAATCATCTTATCCTTTTGAAGTGAGGTAAGTACCCATTTATATATTTACCTCACCTCAAGGGTGGGGAATATTAATGGGGGCATGCCATATAGACATGTTCTCCACACTTAGCATAGTTTTCAAATTCAGTGGGTACATGTTTTGGAAGCTTGTTCTCCACACTTATTTAATATTCAACATCTACATATTACATTGGAGGCATGTTTTGGAAACATGTTCTCCACATTTTTACTTATATTAGTTTTCAAATTTATCCATACATAGTGGGGGCATGCTTTGGAATTTTGTTATGCATTCTTACATAGTTTTTGAATTGGCCAAAACACATAGTTATATGATTTAGATTCATAATTATGGCAAAATTTTATACATTGGTACCATTTTTATACATAGTTACAACATGAGACATATATAAGGTGCATATGCTATGAAATTTGTGCTTAATATTGAAAAATAATAATCATTTTCAGATTCTAAAACTTTTTTATGGACTGTTATGACATCACATAGTTTTACATATTGATACCTTAGTCAGACTTTTATAGTCTTTATTAAACTATTCTACTAAAATAGTTGGTTTGATTTTTGGTATGGTTGAGGTTAATAAATCACTAAATATTTCCAAGTTTTTAGGTTGGACTTGACTATATCATCCATCCTCACCAAGTTGTAAGTATAATTGGGTTTCAAGGTTGAGCTAATATCAACTGCCAGGTGGCAACTCACCTTTGCTCCAAGGTTGGAGGCATGGGCCTTCCAATATCTCTCTCTATATCTCTTTGGATAAATGCACTTTCTATATCTATCTATATTTTTCCTAATCTCAATTTTAGAGCCTTACAATGATACATATTTTTCAAAATAACTTGATAATAGGCATTGCAATTACATCAACACATAGGTGTACTCCTAAACCTTAGTTTTTCAATTTCAAGTAATTTCAATTCTAGATTATATACATTTATTATACACTATAACATGATCTTTGTTGTAGGATAGTCACTAGAAAATCATGCAAGTTAGGTGTAGGAAAATACAAGGTGTATTATACACACCAAGGTATGCATTCATTTCCTTCAAACTAGTAATTTCATTACTAGATTAAAGGGGGGGATATAGATGATATTTATGGATTACATATCACCTCAATCTTGTACACTTGGAAAACTTAGATCTTGGTTGTTCTTCTCAATTCTAGACCTTTCCCACTTTTGTAAGTCTTGCATGTATTATACCTTATGCCCATTGGCCTATCTTTTCATCTAACTAGTCTTATATTGATGAACCAAACCTTATATCTTTAAAAAAAATGATCAAAATGTACTTATATTCCATCTCTTCAAGTTTTGAATCTATATCTACTTTCATTCTCCCTGGACACTAACATTTAGGATATACACTAGCGTCGATGCTAGTGTCCCAACCTAACACAAGTGTCTAATGCCCTAAAGTCATCTAATTTACAAGTGAAACATATCCTAATGGTTAACATAATTTATTTTCTATGAGTTAATTATCCAAAGGGATTGATATAAATACAAGATAAACCCTCATTCATTCCTCACCTTCAAAACTTAGAAAAGACCAAAAAGATACCAAAGTAACTTACCAAAATCATTCAATTAAGAACTTGATAAATCAAAGCTTCCCTTTTTAATCCTATTTCCATATAAATCATAGGGACACCACATCTACAATTCTAAATTACTGAAGGAGTATCCCAAGAGATATATTTTACAAGTTACAAGCTAGGTTATTATTGTACTTACTTTCCACATATTGCATTATTCACACACAAGCCAACATATAGGGGACAACTAAATTAGTCTAAAGCATTATTAAAAATATTAGATATGTAGGAAACACTAACTAATAGAGGGGTCTTTGGGGTTACATCGACACCATGTTCCCACTAACCCATTTTCCCTCAAATTCACCATGAAGATGAAGAACTAGGGTTTTGTAATTTCATGAAGAGCAACAATACATGACCCAAATCTAAATGCACCAGAGTGAAGGTAAAGACAAATCTCAAAGCATCTAGGTGGTTGCATCCTTTTCTAACATGTATTCCATAAAATAATCCTACATCAAACCTAGATAGTAACATTGATGTAACCATCCCATGCTGATACAAGTGTCTGTAACTATAGAGGCACTTAATCTAGAATTAGGCAATTGTTCTAAAATCATATTCTAGTATATTTTATACATGTTACAAATCCAACACTATGTTAGCATTAGAAACATTTAAGTACATTAATTATTTGTCATTTATATACATATCTTAATTATATTTTCTATATTTAGCCTATTCTATATTTATAAATTTAGCATGTTTTATATTTGTGTTTAACACCCAATTGGCCTATTGTAGATCTAATTATCATCCTTGTGCATTGCCATATATATATAATCCTTTAAAGGAAATCTAAGGATAACACCAATTATTTACACATAGATTTTAGGGTTAAACACATCTAAAATTAAAAAAATGTCCATGTCATCATCCAGACCTCTCTCACCATGTAGCATAGCCTACAGACCATTAGTAGGACCATTGACCTTATTTTAAAAGTTGGCTCAATTTTTTTTTAATTTCAAATTTAAATAAATATTATTGAAGATATATTTTAAATTTGTACATAGCTGATTTGGATATTAAAATTTTATTAAAACATTCAAGTTGAATGTCCTTGGTTTGATCCACCCCCACTATAGTTGAGTCAAAAAAATTTGGTTTTTGGTGGTTTATTAAAATAAAAAAGTGACATTAAGTTTTTTTATTAAAGGAGGGTGGTGACATATTTTAAGTGGGGAAATTTTAAAGGGGAGATAAACTATTGTAATGAGAGCTTTTTTTGTAAACCCATCCTATTGTAAATGATAAAATTATTAATTTATAAAAAGGAGACACTTTTAAATGGGGTGGAGTATTTTTTTAACAAAATATTCAAACAACTCTTTTTATCTTCCTTTTCTTCTACTACAATGTAAAATATGTTATTTGAAACACTAAACTCAATAAATTACCATGTCTAGAAACTAAAAATACATTAATTACTCTAGTATAGATGCCTATGGAGAGCCTTTGATGACATGATTTCAATGTTTACATTAAAAAGGAAAAAAAATTGTATTCATGTAAGCAAGATAAAGATCTTAATTTAATTGCCTTAAATATGTCAAATAATCTAGTGTTTCACATCATTAATGACAAAAATCCAAAAGAGGTATGAGAGATTTTTGAAGCATTATTTGATAAAATAAATCAATTTATAATTTTTTAGTTAGATTCCATGTTAGATTCATTCTCTTCTTTTGATTTTCCCTTGATTGAGAAACTTTTGGCATAGTTTAAATCACTTAGACCTTAGTTAAAAGATGGTGGTAAATAAAAATTGGACAATGATTGTATTTTTATGATTATATAAAATTTAAAAGGTCCATTTAATGTATTTTATTTTTCATTCTATTTCACAATGGATGCACTAGGATATTAGTTTAAAATTCCATTTTTTGATCTATTTTGTGAAAGGATATCTCATAAACAAACACAATTAATGTCACTATATGCCTTACCTATATCAAGTCATGCTTTGGTGTAAAATTATCCTAAGGGAAAATGGAATATAAAATAGAAATCAATACCTCACAATAAACCAACAATAACAAATAAGTATTTAGATACCACTATAGAGTCCTCTAAACCTTCAAATTCTATCAAAACCAAAAATTCATTTAGGAAAAATAAGGTTCATGATCCTTGTACATATTGTATCAAAATAAATCATTCTAATTATAGATGTTATAATAATATAAAATAATTGAAAACAACATTAAAACAACATATGATTAGTTTACCTTCATCTTCATCTTATTCTAACACGAAAAGTGACATCTGTCTTTACTAAAGCATATTCTCACATGTTAGATAGATGGATATTTTATTCTAGTGCCTTTGGTCATTTAACTCATTCTTGTTTTATGATGATTTCTATTTTTGATTTTATTATTTCCCATATTATCATGGTCAAATCATTTTCAATCAATTTTATGGATCCAACATATATGAATGATGGGTGTATGAAAGATGTACTCCTTGTTCCTAAGATTTATTCAAACTTATTTTCCATTTATAAAATTTTAAATTATTGTACCAAAAAAATTATTTATTTTTATCCACATATTATTGAAACTATAGAATGGAATGATCTATTATTTATAGTAGTAATAAGTGTGGTGGACCATAGTTCACACTTGTATTTATTTTAAAAATTTGAAACCTCTATAGGTTATTATCTAGTTTCTCATGATAATACAATGAAAAAATAATGACATGAATGTTTTGGTCATTTCAATTTCAAGTATTTACATCATTTTAGCTCCAAAATATTAGTGACATGCCTTCCTAAAATCCCTAGCAATGATGGGTTTTGTCTATGATGCATGCTTGGAGAACAACACCAAGATCCATTTTCAAAGGGACTAGCTACAAGAGCTAAGGCTCCACTAAAGCTAGTACATAGTGATTTTATGATGTTTCTCATTCATAAATTTTATGGTGTAAATTATGTACTAAATTTCATTTATGATTTTACTCAAAGACTTGGGTGTGTTTTTTACAGTATAAAGTGAAGATTTTGAGAACTTCAAAGCCTTTAAGGATTTTTTAGAGAAGTAATCAAGATTTCATTTGAAAAATATCCACATAAATAATGGGGGGAATATATAATTAAATCCTTCTATGATTATTATACTAAACATAGAATTTGACACCAATACATGGTGCCTTACACCCTTTAGTAAAATGCTGTTTTTGAGTGGAAAAATAGAACACTCAAGGAAATGGAAAATTATATGATATAGTCCAAGGACTTATCACCTCATATCTGAGATAAAGTATTTAATTATGAAAAATACATCTAGAATCACATTCCCTATAAGGTAATGGTAAATAAGAATCCTAAAGAAGTTTGGTCATGAGAAAAACTTGATGTTTTTAGATTTTGTGTATTCAAAAGTAAGGCTTGTGTGCTTGTTCTTGATGATAATAATAAATTTATGGAGAAGAAGATCTAAGAGCTCAAATTTTTTGGATAATATAAGGATGTAAAGGGATATCACCTCTTTGATCTTATCACACATGATGTCTTATTTTGATGAGATGTTGGAGTTGATGATAAGATCATTCCATTGGTACTAAATTCAGAGTCCTCTCCATCTTTGATGATATCTCCTATACCTGATAGGGAGGGCCCACTTCCTAATATTAATGATGACACAAATGTCAAATCTAATCATTTACCTCCTCCTACACAACCTAAAAATAAATAGGCATAATCTAATTTGCAAAAAATTGAATATTTATTTGGTGATCTTGAAAATATTCATTGTATTCATGTTAAAACATTTGGTATTTCTCTTTTGAGTGATACAATTTATAATGATCTAGTCTTATTTTCTGAGGTGATAGGTAAAATTAAGTGGGAAGATGCTATGCAAGAATAATATTATTCACTCATGAAGAATAACACATGAGAGTTAGTGTCTCTTCCTAAGGGAAGTAAAGTTGTGTGATGTAAATGGGTCTATAAGACCAAATATGTAGCAGATGGTATAGTAGACAAGCACATGTCTCAGATTATACCTAAAGGTTTTTCATAAGTTGAATAGGTTGATTACTGTGATAAAATTTCCCATATTATAAATATGGATTATACACACCTTGTTCTCTCCCTCATTACATCACACTGATGGATAATATATTAGATGGACATGAAGAGTGCTTTCCTACATGGTGATATCTAAGAGTAGATATATATGGAGTATAATTAGGGATTTGTGTAGGATCCTTAACCTATCTAAAAAATCCATCATTATCTTTATGTCCTTAAACAAGCTTCTGAAACTTGGTACAATAAGATGGATAGTTTTCTAATGGATTCTAACTTTTGTCATTGTGAGTTTGATCATAATGTTTACATCTTAAATAAAGGTGAGGATATTTTTGTTTTGGTGTTATATGTTGATGACCTCATCCTTATAGGTAGTTAATATACCTTGATTCAAGAAATTAAGCATAAGTAAAAGACATGGTTTGATATGACATATTTAGGATTTCTGCATTACTTTCTTATCTTACAAGTTCATCAATCTCCTAAGGGGATTTTTATTAGCCAATGAAAGTATGCTAAAAATATTATTCATTACTTATTCATGGTTGATTAAAATATTCCTTCCACACCATATCATTTAGGTATTGATTTAACTACTAATTTCACATCTAAATTAGTTGATCCTACATTTTATAGACAATTAGTAGGTAATCTTATATATCTGACACATACACATTTTGATATCACATTTATTGTTAACCTTGTCTCTTGATTTTCACATGAGCCTTGTGAGAGTAGTTAGAAATCATACAAGCATATTTTGTGCTATATTTAAAGAAATTTGAAATTGGATTCATTACACACCATAAGGTTCTTTAGATATTAAGGGATTCACAGACTTAGATTACGGTAGATGTTTTGATACCCACCGATCTAATTCTTGATGTATATTTTAACTTGGATTGGTTGTTGTATTTTAATATACCAATTATTATTATATAGTATTTGTCAAATATAGACAATAGTCTCTCTTTCAATTATAATTACTTGGTGAGTTCATGTTTTCTCAGCTTAACCCCACTTTACTTTGATGTGATAACAAAAGAACTATTTATATTGCACATAACCCTATATCGAATAAACACAATAAACATATTAAGATACACATGTAATTAATTTTGAATCTTATCCATGATGGAGTTATTCAATTACATTTTGTACCTACCACTAACCAAGTTTCTAGAATCTTCACTAAGCCCTTGTATTCTACTCATTATCTTCAATTACAAACATTTCTTAGGGTAAATAAATTTGTACTAGGGGGATTCATTATGAAATCATTCCTTATATATATATATTATTTATGTGTACATGAGTACCCTTATTAGGCCTAGTAGTTGGGACCCATATTTATTTTTATCTCCCTAACTTTCTCTTAAATGAGGGTATTAGAGTAGTGTTCACACTAAATAACAACTTTTCTAGTTATTTATGCACTAGTATAACATTTTTGTTCACTCCTAAACTAGTTAAGATTATTTATGGATTGTTCCAAAAATAAGTCCAAGTTGTTATTTATTTAATAAACCTAGTTTATGTGTACATAACTAATTTAAATTTTATCTAATTCTATATAATTTGAATTATACCATATATTATGATTTCTAAGCTATTATGCAGTTATGGATAATATTTTATAAGCCTATATATACATGCATTCTTTCAAACTTCATATGAAGGAATGTGAATAATAATAATTCATTTTAGAGTGTGTGCAATTGTTGTTCTATGCATGTGTTAGGCTTATTATTTTATGCATTTTTAATATTTGATGAGATTATTACCTACCTATATCCTAGACATTTATCCATCATTTACATATTAATTTCCAAATCCCTACATTTTCCACATTTTATGGAAATTGTGACAATTACATACAACTTAAATACTTCTGTGAGAGCATGAATGGGTATAATGGCAGCCGATTATTATTATAATTATTCCCTAAAACCCTAGAGTTATGTGCACTTCTTTGGTTTGAATCCCTTCCTAACATATTTTTATCTACTTATAATGAACTAGAATAAGCATTTTAATTCAATATATTCAAAATAATGGACCTAGGGTTACTTATGAAAAGCCAACCTCTTTACACCAAGGTAAAAATGAAAAAGTATGTGATTAAATTTTACAATTTAAAACTATTAAGCATCAATTAATTTACCAGCCCACAAATTTAGAAGTATAATACATATTTTATAGATGTCTTATTCATCCTTTAAAATAGAAGCTTCTTCATAATATATGTGATTAATTTATAGCTCTTTGTTATGATGCCTTATCACTAAAATAAGAATTAAGTCTTTTTACTATTCTAAATAATATGCAAGAAGACACTAAATTATTTCAATGAGATAAATCACCCAAATTTAATGCAAATACTTATAATGAAACACATCACCATTTATCTTATAAGAATAAATGCACTAACCACACACCTTAATACTTCAGTACATAATGTTGAACCCAAATATGATCAAGTCAAAGTTTTGCATAAAGGAAATAATTATACTCCTAGATTTAAAAATCAAGCTCATTCTTTCCTTGTAATAAAAGAATAAGCACTAATATTTTATTTTAATGAATGCCCACACGATATCTTACCTAAAATATTATACAAAGGGATAATTAAATTATGCCATAATTACTATCATCCTCCACATCTCTTGAAAAAAATTAAAGGCCAATATTTTTTATTTACCATAGCATTAATGGGCATTGTGATAATGATTGTTATGCACTTTGATAAAATATCAATGAACTTAATAATAAAGGACTTATTGCTTTTAAAAATAATCATAATATAAGGAATAAATTATTAAAACCTCTAGATATTCAAAAATGATCATCCCAATATCTAAATCATATTCAAAATAATAATGATCATATCAATCCTGTAATAAACATATAGTCACACAAAAATCCTATAATGACATAGATTATAAATTAGCAACCCACATTTGGGTCCCCAAATAGAAAAGATGCAAATTTAACACACTAATATATATACACATGATAATTTAGATAATATAACTATAATATTCAAGCATTTAATCCATATGATTCATTTCTTTATCCATCTAGTCGACTAATTTACTGAATGTTAAAACAATGTTAAAAAATAACAAAATACACTAAAGCAATAACATAACATAATTCACAATGTTGAATTCACACAAATCCTATAATACATATCATATGTCCATACATAATTAAACATGAAAATGCTTATCATATATGTTATCTTGTTATATTCCCTTACACATAGATTAGGGTCATCTCACGTCTTACATCTTACTATATTATGATTTCACATTTTTTCCCTTCTATTATGTATACTTTCAAAGCCTAGCTTATTTATTTCAAAAATTTTGCATTTACATATATACATTCCAAATATGGAAACACTATCAAATTGTAAGTATCTATTTCAAAGATATACAACCAATAAAATATTTTAAACACTCACAATTCAAGATATCTAATCATTTACTCATGTTACTATAATTACTATTGTCACTTGAACTTACACCCAATGAAGATATGGGACAAGATTTTCCTCATTAAAGTGAGATAATGGAACCACCTCAGGGCTGTGGGTATCCCTATTAGGAGGTGGATCTCTAGATTAGGGGCTAGCTCCCCTTGATGTATCAATAAAGCTCATATTCCTACTACTAACACTTGGGGGAATGAAAAGGGTTAAGGATGAATAAAAGTAAAACTAGTCTATAGGAGGTGATACACCAAAATATTTTCTCTACTCAGACCCTTTTGTGCACTTTGAAGCAAGGACAAGTTGTACATACACTCCATTCAATGCTAGTTCTCCCTCTTACATCAATGCTTCAATATGAGGTCTTAAAGGTAGCATAGGCTAGAAGGACTAAAAAATAGGAATTATAAGACACTCTATTGGATGGACTGATCACTTACACTTGTATTCTCATTAGACACTTCATATTAACCTGCAAAAGAGATCATAAAACACTAGGTACCAATGGAGTCAATATGTGAAGGTAGATGGAAACTACACTTACACAAGACTAATACAAATCACATGAACTTAATACAATATTTGAATGAGGTAAAACACTTGTATTTATTTATTTAAGGCAAAAAATTTCTAGGGATTTTCCACACCAAGTAGAGAGATCCAATACAATGCCAAAAGGCCAAAATTTATAGAAGAAATGGGAATAGAGAGAGAAGGTGAGTCCAAGGGTCACTTATACATGTGTTAAATTTTTGAAATCAGTAAAAATTCATGAGAGATAGGGATGGGGTGAGCCATTACATGTTAGGAGTTAAAAATATCATCTAGAATCATTCAAAACCTATACAATGGTTAGGAAACTCTTTTTCTATGCATAAAAAACTACCCCTCATGATTGGCCTTCTAAAACTACCCTAAAACTACAATTGACAAGGTATAATTATTATTATAATTAAGATAGGTTACTATTAGGTCCACACATGCATTGGTGAGGTCCTAAACCACTCATGATCATTTGGTCATGCATAATCATCCTTGGTAGTCTTAAAATAGCCATTTTCCCTTCACCTCTCACACTTGGCACTTTAAAACTCTTAAAACCTATAATATGATCCATATAAGGAGATGAAATTAATGTATTCCAAGTTTACATGGCATTAATTACAAGAAAAAAATCTTTAAAAGGATTTCCAAATGAAGATTCACCATTTTCTCTAAGCCTTCCCTAACTAGCTCACTGGACTGGCTGAAAAGAGAGAGTTGGTAGAGGCAATTATAAAATTTATATAATTAAAATTATGACTTATAAAAATTCTTTATATTCTCTCCAAAAGTTATTTGGTTTCTTGAAACCCTCACACACATGCAAAACACAAAAAATAGTTAAAATAAGCCTTGTTTTGATCTATTCTATATAGGTATATACAATCCAATTCCATGGATGTGATCCTAATGAATTTGGAAACAACTTCCATTTTACACTCATGGTTAAATTAATCCATATGGAGGCACTTTTATCTTGGTTTCTACCATCGGGTCTTAAACTAGGGTTTGAGAGGGTTTTGAGTGGTTTTTGGTCTTAACATTTGTTCATAAAGAGAAGGCCTTGGAATAATATAAAAATTAAACTTTTTTCCTCTTAATGACCTTATCCATTATCTCCAAATATCTCCAGGTCCCATGCAAATTTATATGAAAGTTATGAGCATTCCAACTCTTCTTGTGTATTTTGGGAAGTTTGTCAACATTTTTAAGACAAAAATGGATTCTTGGGAAATTTATATGTAAAAAAAATGTTGTAACACATATTAATACATAAAAATAAATCTTTAAACTCACTATAAAATATTACTAAGAGCTAAAGATGATAAACTACTCATGTTTGGCATTAGGTCTAGACCTTGCTAATAGGTCTGCTTGTCACTTGAGACTCAAAATGACCTTCCAATGCATTAATTTTCCTCATAATAGATCAAAAAATTAATTTTTACCTCCATGAATGTGAAATAATTCATTATAATTTTTTAATAAGGCCAAAACTAAAAATGACCTCCTATTTGGAATTAGGCCTATTTATTTCCTTACCCTGATGACTGCAACCCTTCATGGTTAGAGCACCCTATTTGGTTCCAGAACATATAGAAAGGTTTTTTAGGTATTATTATGTGTTTCCAAGATTAAAAAACCTTAATATAAGACCCATAAAATCCCCTATTCTCCAAACCACCCTTTTCTCACAAATTGCCTACGTTTTGCATGGGAAAACTACCCCTATTCTGAGATAGAATAGGGGGTATCTACCTTATTTTTTTGAGAAAAATGAGTATTTTAGTTTATTTATAAAGTTTTAAGGAATATAAATAACAAAATTTATCTCTTTAATCCATCATTTATCCCTCTAAATCTCCAAATTCCTAGATTGGTTACTAAACAGGCATAATATACAGGGTAGGCAGGGTATAAGTTTATGTTCTACCTTCAAAAAGATAGTCTCCTTTACTTTGTATCCTCATATTTATGTTTATTGGGAATTTTTATCCATATATAAACCATTTTTCAATCACTTAAAAAATTTATTCTCACTAGATTCTACATATTCTCCTTTTTGACCATACTAGACCTCATGCTTTAACTGAGACAGGGTCCTTTGGCTATATTTGGAGTTGGTTTGCCACATGTTCAAGTTTGAAAGGTGTCTTAAATAATTGTTATGATATATTTATATCATTCCTTACCTTTATATAGGCAAAATTTCACACATATAGTCCCATTTAGGCACAAAGGAAGCCTACTTCAACCTCACTGCCTATAGTCCATGTTTGACTGAGTTTATGCATCTCATGCCTACCTATAGGTACTCTTGAGATTTGGATGATGGTATAAAAGAAATTAAACCTATTTATATTTTTATAATCTCATGATATTTTTCATACACAATTTTCCAAGGTCAAACTTCATCTTTTGCACCAATGCACCTTTACTCTCAAGATTAGGCCATGCTCCTTAAGGACTGAGATAGGCCCTTAAAAACTTGGCTATAGGTCATGTTTTGAGCTTGTTTGATGGTTTTGGACCTTATATCCATTTTTATTAGGTCATATAACATCATAATTTTTGAATTCAATTAGAAACTCCTCAAACCATATCAACTCCATGGACTTGATTTAGAACACCCTGCCTAACTATCATAGTCACCATCTGTACCCCTATAGGTTAGTTTTGGTAAGAATTAGGCCTATCTCATGATGTATTTAGGTTTATATTGAGTCCCTTGAGGTAATTTCCCATTAACCTAGGCCAAATCCACCAATAAAACCTCATTTAGCACAAGGAGAACCCTACCTTTAATTCACCATCAACATACCCTTAACTGACCGTGTTTATGGATTTGAGTGTTGCTTGTAGGTTAATTGAGATCACGTAGGTCATGTGTTTGAAAATAAAAAACTAAACCTATAGGTATAGTGTCCTTAAAACATATACTTTTAATTCAAACCTTATATTTGACCACTATTATCCCAAATGGGACAAAATTTTGTAAAAGCCTACTGTAGCTTATTGTTCCTAGGCCTGTACAGATAGGGGAGGGTATGTTAGGAGGTCAAAACATCAAAACACACTTCCTCTCTATCATTTTAGCTCAAGAAAGTCATTTGGACTAGTTTGGTTTGATCAAGATTGGTGTCATAGCTTAATATTGTCAAATTGGAATGCAAATCACTTTTTAAACCATACCCTATAGATATCACTGTCATAATTTAGTAATTTTATGACAACTTTTGAGGATCTCAAACTCCATCTTCCACTCCTCTTTTTGCCCTCAAATTTGGCATAAGAAATGTATGTAGATAGGGATACAAGGTTAAACAATAAATGGTGTTTAAATATATCTTTGTCATGACATATATAATCCCAAAGAAGCCTCAGGATCTCTATTTAGTCCCTTTAGGGACCGATAGACCAAAAACACAGTCACTTTCTCATGACCTCTCACAACCTTATGACCCTTCTCTATCAAGCTTAAACCTCTCCAAAGTGCACTCTAAGTACCTTTAAAGGATTGAGACCATTTTTAAGGTTGTTTCTTGGTCATGATGATGCCAACATACTCTTGTAGGTGAAGCTTTTGAATGTGTGGACTGAGACAACCCTTAAGAGAGCAAGAAAATGTAAGGTAAGGCCTTCCAAGCACCCCAAAAACAATTTTAAACACTAAAAACATAAAAAAACATCAGGAAAATAATAAAAACAATATCAAATCACTTTTCCCAATGTGGAAAAATCATTTCCAAGGCAACTTTTGATGACAGTTGGTGCAAACTAAGCATTTTGTAGGCATGTCTAAGCCTAAAAGAGATTTTTTTCAAATACTTGAGCATTAAAAAAATAAAATTTGAATGGTAATTAATTTAAAATAATTTATAAAAACTTGAAACACACAAACCCATTAGACCAAATCAAAAAAACTTGAAATAGGTTCAAAAGGAGACCCCCTCATGGTTGAACATGCATAAAAATATACCTGGAGTGTTATCCATTTTTCATAAAGGAAGATACAAAAAATTTAAAGTTATTGATATAAAAATTAAGTTCAATCATATTACAATCCACCCACATAAGCACTCCCTCCAATTCCACATGTACAGCCCAGGCCAAGTGCTTGAAGTTGACAATTTTTAGCTTGCCAATGGGAAAAGAAGATAAATGAGTTGCAGATGAACTTTATAATGAAATTATTGCACAAAAATATTTTAAATTTGTGAGGTGATGTGAAGATTCATCCCACCACATTTTTAGTTGAAGATCAGATCATGGAGGCCGTACAAGTGCCCAAAAGCCCCTAAAAATAAGGAGAAACTCTCATTTTCTGACTGTAATTGATCTCTGGCTGACATATGACTTCCCCTAAAATGTTCCTAACCTCTTCCATGTTTAAAATCACCTTGGTGACAAATTTTCCCTCTTGGAAGTCCATATAAGTCAATAAATGGGCTAGAAAGTGGCTAAAAGACCCCTTTTTGCACATGAGATATAACTAATGACCAATTTACGACTTGTAAACCATTTTAAACATGATATAGAGAATGTTAGGACAAATTTAAATAAAATGGAACTTTTTCCAACTTTGACCAAGTTTGAATTTGGCCATTTCAAGGAGGGTGAGCTTAGACAAGGACTAGGACAAGGCCAAATAAGGTAATAAACCAATAATGACACCATATAAGACCTATAAAACTTTATCCAAAAAATTGAAATAGTAGTGGTTGACATCATTTGACTAAAATTCAAATTTGGTCAACAATTTGGCAACTCCTAGTGGTAACATTCTTGCCTATGTTAAGAACTAGTAGCCTTATCCCATCCATTCGGCAAGGAAGTCAGAATGCACCTAGAAATAGTAATATTAGACCTTACATTGACCAACAAGATAGATAATATTACCTCAAACACACAAAGGGAAAGAAAAACACACAAAAGGACATAACAAGACACAAAACAAGGACACCTTATGCTATTAAGCACTTAGGGAAAACAAGACACATTATAAAGGAAACAAATATATACATTGATCTTGCTCATACCTCCCTTCCGGGATCAAAAGGGAAGTACCTTAGGTCTCCTTTCTCACTAGATGAGTGAGGATGACAAGAATGCTTCTTCTTGGATGGGGTGTTAGATGACTCTTGCCTTCTCTTTGCTCTTTTATTTTATACATCATCCAATGGAGTCATCTCCCATACATTCTTAAAGCAGTTAAGGTCTTCTTGAACCTCAAAGCATGCCTCAAACTATTATCCCTTCATCTTGTCATGACAAGCCTAAAAATCCATGTATGGGATAGCTTGTTTCAAGTTCATATCTCCTTTAAGGATCTGATCATCCTTTTCCATTGTCATAATCTCTTTAAATCTTTAAGGAGAATTTTATCAAAACAATTTTGAACCATTTCTTATTGGCATTCTTCATATAAGTTGGTGGAGGTGGCTATAGAGACAAGCTCCAAGTTACTTTCAAAAGGCATAAGATCATCATAGATTGCTCTAATATGATCTAGGCTCTCTTCATGATGTTGCTCTTCAACATGTATTTTCTCTCCCTCATCTTGAGCTTGCTTGTCTAGGACCTTAGTCTTTTCCTCCTCATACTCTTGTAACATTTGCATGTAAATATGCCACATGTCCTCCCTTTGAGACACATCTTCTTGTTTTTCATGGCTAGTTAGCTCCAAAGTATTTGTAGGTTCTTTTAGAGATTCAAATTCATTACATATGCTATCAAATATTTTCCATAGATTATCATCCTTTGGCTATCTTGCATTATGAAAAGGAGAAACAAAAAAGGCCATTTCCTCTTCTTCTTTAGAGTCCAAGAGAACTTCCTTCAAGGCATATTTTCCAACACAAGGAGGATATTCTTTCATATATTCACACCCTAACCTATCCTCACCATCATTCATCCCTTATCCATATTCAATCCAATCTAAGATTTAAATTTCATCCTTCCTCCTAGTGACATCAACATTAGGCACTTCAAAAATAGGGAGCTTGGCCAAAGGGGATTCCCAAGTAGCAATATAATTCTCAACATTGGGAGGGCAAAATTGATTAGTTAGAAGGGGTTAAAAGATTGGTTCAATAGCTTCTTGAGGAGGGGTAGGAGGCAATTTAATGGTTCCAAATTTATCTTCCCTAACAACTTATCCATTAAGCATGATTTGTTCCTTTCTTCATGAGCTACCATCACCTCTTTCCATCTTTGGAAGGTAGGTTTAAGGATGTTTTCATGGGATTGAGAGGCTAATGAAGGGGTGAAAGGTATGTTTAGTAAACTTGGAGTTTCCTTTGGATTAGTACCTTTATTTCAAGTTGGAGGAGTAGGTTTAGATAATTCACTTTTAGTTTCCATAATAGATCTCCCCCACATCTGATTTGCCAACTCAATTTCCCTTTCAAGGTGAGCTTCAAAACTCAATCCTTATTTTTCAAAATATCCTCCAAGTGTACCAACCTAATACATTATGATATTTTAATTACCTTGGCTACTTTATTGAATGGTTTTATAAGAGGATAAGGTTTTGGGAATGGACAAAGAATTTGGAACACTTTGAGGCTGCCAAGATGGAGTTTGTTCATAAGTTCTCAACCTTTCTTCTAGATGGAAGATCAAACCACAAATATCAATCATATCATTAGAAATACATGGATAAATATCTTTATTTATAGGAATCCATTACCTTTTGATTTTTTCCAAGGTATTAATCACACTCTCAACACAAACACTAGGGATGACTTGACCACAACCATACCTAGTGTCAAGGTCTAACATGTAGTCTTGATAACCAATGAAAGTCTTTTTGAAACTAGAAATGGAATGGCTTGGAGAGGAAATAGGTGGGATAGATGGAGTATACACCTGATAAGGCTGGTCATTGACAATATATACTTGATGGGGATCATGACAAGGTTGGATGAGAACTTGCTCATAATTTAGAGGAAGAGGAAAAGCTGGACATAACTCCTCAACTTATGTTAAAACAAGCTCAAACTCACAATTATCCATGAATTACTCACAAAAAGAGTATAAAACAAGAAAACAAATTTTAATAGGTATTCCTAGACTAATCAATTAGTAGATATGTACTTGGAGTTGCCATTGATGCTTAATGAATTGTCTCCAAAGGTTGGTATCTTGAGAAAAACACCAAAAATTCTTAAGGAATGGACCTCAAGTCCCACCAGGCATGCCAAATATTATTGTCACTTGAACTTGAACCAAATGAGGATATGGGACAAGCTTCTCCTCATTCAATCGAGATAATGGAACCACCTCAGGGTTGTGGGTATCCCTATTAGGTGGTGGATTTCTAGATTAGGGGCTAGCTCCCCTTGATGTATCAATAAAGCTCATATTCCTACTAATAACACTTGGGGGAATGAAAAAGGTTAAGGATGAATGAAAGTAAACATATTTTATAGGAGGTGATACACCAAAATATTTTCTCTACTCACACTCTTTCATGCACTTTGAAGAAAGGACAAGTTGCACATACACTCCATTGAATGTTAGTTCTCCCTCTTACATCAATGCTTCAATATGGGGTCTTAAAGGTAGTATAAGATAGGAGGAATAAAAAATAGGCATTATAAGACACTATATTGGATGGAATAATCACTTACACCTGCATTCTCATCAGACACTTCATAATAACCTATAAAAGAGATCATAAAACACTAGGTACCAATAAAATCAACATGTGAAGGTAGATGGAAACTACACTTGTACAAGACTAATACCAATAAAATACACTTAATTCAATATTTTAATGAGGTAAAATACTTATATTTATTGATTCAATTTAAAAAATTGGTATGGTTTCACCATACTATGGGGAGAGATCCAATACAATGCCAAAAGGCCAAAATTTATAAAAGAAATGGGAAGAGAGAGAAGGGAAGTCCAACGGCCACTTAGACATGTGTAAACTTGTTAAAATCAGTTAAAAATGAATGAGAGAGTTGTATGGGGTGATCCATTCCATTTTAGGAGTTACAAATATCATTTGGAATCATTTAGGACCTATAAAATGGTCAGGAAACTCCTTTTCTATGCATAGAAAATTGCCCCTCATGATTCACCTTCCAAAACTACCCTACAACTACAACCAACTAGGTATGATGATTTTTATTATTATTAGGGGTTATTATTAGGTCTAAACATTCATTGGTGAGGTCCTAAACTACTCATGATCATATTTTCATGCATAATCATCCTTGGTAATCTCAAAATAGAACTTTTCCCTTCACCTCTCACACTTGGCAATTAAAAACTCTTAAAACCTAAAATATGATCCATAAAAGGAGATTAAATAAATGTTTTACAAGTGTACATGTAATTAATTATAAGAAAAAATCCTTAAAGGATTTCCAAATGAAGATTCACCATTTTCTCTAAGTCTTCCCTAACTGGCTTACTGGACTCATTAAAAAAAGAGAGTTGGTAGAGGCACTAGGGATTTATATACTTGATATAATTACCATTAGGACTTATAAAAAGTCCTAATATTCCTTCCAAAAGTGATTTGGTGTCTTGAAACCCTCCCAAGCCTAAAAAACACAAAAAAAATTCAAAATAATCCCTATTTTTCTCTATTCTTTATAGGTTTGTATAATCCAATTCCATGTATGTGATCCTCATATAGTTGGAAACAACTTCAATTTTACACTCATGGTCAAATTCATCCACATATAGGCACTTTTAGCTTGGTTTCTACCATTAGGTCTTAAAATAGGGTTTGAGAGGGTTTTAAGTGGTTTCTAGTATTAATTTTTTTCTTAAAGAACAAGCATTTTAATCCTCTCCAAATTCCACTTATGTCATCTTAAAGACCCTCTACATAATCCCCAAATATATCTAGGTCCCATGAAAAGGTATATGAAAGTTATGAGCATTCCAACTTAGCATTCAAGCTCTTCTTATGCATTCTGGGAGGCCTATGAAAAATTTTAAGCCAAAAATAGATTATTTGGAACTTTATATGAAAAAAAAATGTTGGAAAACATTTTAATACATCCCAATCACCTATCCCAATCACCATAAAATCTCACTAAGAGTTAAAGATGAAAAACTACCCCTGTTTGGCATTAGGTCTAAACCTTGCCAATAGGTTTGCCTACCACTTGAGACTCAAAATGACCTTCCAATGCATTAATTTAGATCTTTATGGATCCAAAAATTAATTTTAACCTCCATTAAGGTTACCCAAGTAATTAAAATGTTTTCCTAAGGTAAAAACTGAAAATGACCTCCTATTTAGAATTAGGCCTATTCCTTTCCTTACCCTGATGACTACAACCCTCCATAGTTAGAGCATATTATTTGGTTATAAACACTATATAAAGTTTTTTTATTTATTATTATGTGTTTAAAATCTTAAAAAAACTTAATAAAATACCCCTAACATCCCTTGTTCACCAAACCACCCTTTTCTCACAAACTACCTGTGTTTTGCATGGGAAAACTGCCCCTATTCTGAGATATAATAGGGGGTATCTACCCTATTTTTATGAGAAAACTAGTATTATATTTTATCTTTAAAGTTTTAATGACTATACATACCAAATTTTATCTCTTTACTCCATCATTTGGCCCTCCAAATCTCCAAATTCCTAGACTAGTTACTAAATAGGTAGAATATATAAGGTAGGCAAGGTATAAGTTTGTGTTTTTCCTTTGAAAATATAGTCTCATTTACCTTTTATCCTCATATTTATTTTTATTGGTAATTTTTATTCATATATAAACCTTTTTTCAATTTCTTTCCAGCGTGATTCTCACTATAACTTGCCTACTCTCCTTTTTAGCCATACTAGGCATGATGCTTTGACTGAGATAGGGTCCTTTGGTTGTATTTAGAGTTGGTTTATCACATGTTAAGGTTTTAAGGTGTCTTAAATCATGTTTATGATATATTTATATCATTACTTACATTTATCTAGGAAAACTTTCACACAGACAGTCCCCTTTAGGCATAAAGGAAGCCTACTTTAACCTCACTGCCTATAGTCCCTGTTTGGCTGAGTTTATGTATCTCATGCCTACCTATAGGTACTCTTGATATTTGGGTGATGGTATAAGAACATAATTAAACCTATTTATATTTTTATAATCTCATTAAAATTTTCATCCAGCATTTTCTAAGGTCAAACTTCATCTTTTTAACCAATGCACCTTAACTCTCAAGATTAGGCCATGCTCCTTAAGGACTAAGACATGCCCTAAAAACCCTAGCTATAGGTCATGTTTTGAGATTATTTTATGGTTTTATACCTTATATACATATTTATTATGTCATATAAGCTCCTCATTTTTTACTCCAATTGATAACTTCTTAAACCATATCAACTCCATGGACTTGATTTAGAACACCCTGCCTGATTATCATAGTCACCATGTTCTACCCCTATAGGTTAGTTTTGGTAAGAATTAGGCATAAATAATGATGTATTTAGGTTTATATTGAGTCCCTTGAGGTAATTTACCATTCAACTAGGCCAAATCCACCAATAAAACCTCATTTGGCATAAGGAGAACCCTACCTTTAACTCACTATCAACATACCCTTAATTGACTGTGTTTATGGATTTGAGTGCTGCTGATAGGTTAATTGAGATCACTTAGGTCATGTGTTTGAAAAGGAAAAACTCCACCTATAGGTCTAGTTTCCTTAAAACATCTAATTTCACTTCAAACTTTTAATTTGACTAGTATTAACCCAAATGGGATAAAATTTTATAAAAGCCTATTGTAGCTTAGTGTTCGTAGGCCTGTACAGACATGGGAGGGTATGTTAGGAGGTTTTAACATCAAAAAACACTTCATCTCTATCATTTTAGCTCAAGAAAGTCATTTGGACTAGTTTTTATTGATCAATATTGGTGGCATATATTAATATTGTCAAATTGGAATGCAAATCACTTTTTCAACCATACCCTGTAGATATCACTATCATAATTCAATGATTTTTTGATAACTTTTGAAGATCTCAAACTCCATCTTCCACTCCCCATTTTTCCCTCAAAATTGGCATAGGAAATGTATGTAGATAGGGATACAAGGTAAAAAAATAAATGGTGTTGAAATATCTCGTTTTCATGACATATATAATCCCAAATAAGCCTAAGGATCTCTATTTAGTACCTTTAGGGGATGATAGACCAAAAACAAAGTCACTTTCTCTTAACCTCTCACAACCTTGTGACCCTTATCTATCAAGCTTAGAACTATCCAAAGTGCACAACAAGTACCTTAAAAGGCTTGATACCATTATGAAGGTTGTTCTTGGTCATGATGATGTCAACATACTCCTGTAGGTGAAGCTTTTGACTGTATGGACTGAGACAACTCCTTAAGAGAGCAAGAAAATGTAAGACAAGGCCTTCTAAGCACCCCAATTTTTTTTTAAACCATTACAACATAAAAAAAGGATACTAATAAAATAAATATCAAATCACTTTTCTAAACATGTATAGATCATTTGTAAGGCAACTTTTGATGACTGTTGGTGCAAAATAACCATTTTGCATGCATGCACAAGCCTAAAAGAGGGTTTTTCAAGTAATTGAGCCTTGAAAAACTAAAAATATCATGGTAATGTCTTTAAAATCATTTATAAACACTTGAAACACATAAAACCATTAGATCAAATCAAGAAAACTTGAAATAGGTTCAAAAGGAGACCCCCTCATGGTTGAAAATGCATAAAAAACTGCCTAAAGTGTTAGGAATTATTCATAAATGAGGAGACAAAAAATTTAAAGTTATTTATATTAAAATTAAGTGAACTCATATTAAAATCCACTCTCATAAGCACTCCCTCCAATTCCACCTGTACAGCCTAGGCCAAATGCTTGAAGTTGGCCATTGTTAGCTTGCCAATGGGAAAAGAAGATAAATGAGTTTCAGATGAAATTATTACACACAAATAATTTAAATGGGTTAGGGTAGGTGAAGATAATCCCACCATGTTTTTAGTTGAAGATCAGATCATGGAGGTCATACAAGTGCCTAAAAGCCCCTAAAAATAAGGAGAAAATCTCATTTTTTGACTGTAACTGACCTATGGCTACCATAAAACTTCTCCTAACATGCTGTTGACCTCTTCCACGTTGAAACTTACCTTGGTGACAAATTTTACCTCTTGTAAGTTTGTACAAGTCAATAAATAGGCTAGAAAGTGGCCAAAAGACCCCTTTTTACAAATGAGATTTAACTAATGACCAATTTATGAGTTGTAAAACATTTGAAACATGATATATAACATGTTAGGACAAATTTACAAAAAATTTACCTTTGACCAAGGTTTTACCAAGTTTTACTTTGGCCATTTCAAGGAGGGTGAGCTTAGACAAGGACTAGGACAAGGCCAAATAAGGTAATAGACCAACAATGATACCCTATAGGACCTATAAAACGTTCTCAAAAAGTTTGAAATAGTAGGGGTTGACCTCATTTTAATAGAAGTAAAATTTGGTCAAAATTTACATATGCCATTTATTTTGTGTTAAGTAGATATCATATTTTTATTCACTTTTCAATGCATAATGCATTTTCATAAGGTATGTGAGTGTGATACATGACATAGTTTTGATATTGTGTCAAAATTCTACCTATTATCCTTGATAATTTTAGGAAATCTCATTGTTCTAATGAACACTTATACATGTATTTATCCATATCTTTTTTTTCATATTGTGTTGAATATTATACATATGTATTACTATTCATTCATGATTTACATCTGACATATGCTAGTTTCCCTTTTTTGCATATTACATAACATGATTAAACTTGCTTGATTATTATATACATCAAACACATAATATGTTTCATAAAAAAAATATTATGCACACACTACTTTCAATTCTTTATATACAATTCAATGTTATACTTAATTTCATGATGTAATGAACTTTCAATACTTATAAATTATTTATATGATTTATCTAAAATTCTATGTTTACAATACACATTCAAAAAATTCATGTTATTTACATGTTTCATCCATTACTTCAATTCTATATTCAAATACATGATGCAATGTGATATACAAACTCATCCTATGTTTCAAATGTATATTTATAACATTCTAATATGTAAAATATTATTACACAATTATATATTTCACACTTTTTATTTTGAGATAAGTGATTTCCAAGATACATTCCTCATCTCAAAATGGTGGCATATTATTGGGATTATATTCAATCGAATCCCTCACAATAAACTTATTTTAGTTTCATAACCACATACACTATGCACAATATAAATATTATGGGGGGATATGGCTTGAATATGCACCCCACTCTTACAAATACTTGAGCACAAGTTCACATGTACAAAAATTTAAAACATTTACAAATTTGAAATTAGCATTCTATATAATATAAAGGGCATGATGTTGGTTCATGTATTCTCCTCTTTTCTATTTTTCAATAAACAAGTTTTCAATAAGTTATAATTATAATATAGATCTATTGTAGTGGTGTGATTTATCCTTTGAAAGTAGACCACATTTGATCTTAGTGACACTCTATGTCTTGGTTTCACTTTAATGAGCCATGTACTAGCTCCTACATCTTATTTTTGGTTCAGCAAGTGAGCCACATTTGGGCTTAGTAATGTTTCACATCCTATATCCACTTTGTCCAACCATGTACAAGTTCCCCCATCTCCTTTTATTACTTTACGCTTAGATTTTAGTGGCACTCAATGGGTAGAACCCTTGCTTCTCAAAACACTCTTCACAAGTAAAAGCATATTATTTTTTAAATCAAAATCTTCACTCATCGAGACTTGATCACTCTCAATTTTAACATAGGGTCAAATATCACGAGTTGGTATGGTTATGGTTTAGTGACTCCCAATGTCCTACCATATATCATATTACCACTTTAAAAATTATTCGTTCTCCTTGGATAGGATGAAAAGAAGTTTTAAATCACCTTATCTCCACTTGGGTTAGTTTGTAACGCAAAACTATTCCTCTAAAGACAAAGTGTGTTTTCATAGTCAGGTTCAATCTCTTTCTCCTTTACTCTAGTAATTTCACTTTATTACATCATTATAATAAGGTGGGGGGATGTAGACACATAAATTTAATCAATAAATTATTGAAAATGTTAATTCTTGACATCCTTCCCTTACTTTGGTATTTTATCCACTTGATTAGCTAAAATTATATAGGAGCCTTCATTGTCTTAAAAATACTAATGAAATAACATTAAAACATACCTATTTAATTCTTATTCATCCCTATTATATCCATATATCATCCATAGAAAGTTATAGTTTTTTGACTTTATAGGACAAGATCTCACTAGGTGGATAAGATCATAGTGTGTCCCTATCCCCTAGTGTGATCTTATCCCTTCACCTCTAATAGAATCTTTTTAAAATTGAGATGTTTAATAATTGATATCATGTGTTTTTAATAAGGTTAGATCTTGTAAATCCCTAAAATATTCTTCTATAAAATCACATCAAAACCATTAAATTCATTACCTAGTAATCATCTAGTGATCTAATTTCAAAAGCATTTTAAATTTAGAAAAAGAGCATTATTATTTTCAAGATCAATTATGTTGATTTTTATAGTCATAGGCCAATTTTAATAGTGTTTTATTGTATTTTAAATTTATCTATTATAAATAATTATAATTAATATTATAATTTCATTCATCATAGATTTATTAATTTCCTTAAAAATGAAAATTACATCGGCCTGAGGCCCTTTGGATATGTGGGTAACACTCACTCAAGAAGGGGTTTTATAAGGATAGATTAGCCACTCCTACTTCCCCTTATTTTTATAATTTTTACATTTGATCTATTTTGTGTGCTTGTGTATGACTAGGGCATCAAATTTACAATTCTTTGACACATCCATTCATCCTTCACACAAAATTAGGAAACCCTTATAAGTAGATGCATTTATTCCAAGTTAAAATTCTATTGTATAGTTAATAAGGATAACTCTACATCAACAAATATATATACACCGCTACCTTGGCCACCTAGTGTTATCTTGTACCTATAGCTCTTAAAATTATGATTTAAGTGTCAACCCATTTATAAGTTAGATATGGTCTATTATAAATTGATACACAACTCACAAATTCATAAATCATAGAGCTTCAAGATAAGTACATATTTTTCATAGTCATTTATTGTTCATAGTGTACTTTTACTTTTATAATTTATTGTATTTTGTTATACTATATTGTACATAAATTTATATAGTGTATTCCTAGTTAATTTATTAATTCCAATTAATTATAGGGTAAACATTTGTAGGGATTAGATTTGAGTTAAAAACATTGAAATGAGGGAAAGGTATTGAATAAAATAAGGTTTCATATATACTCGTAGTTATTATTTTTCTAAAGAACTTTTTTTGAGATATACTAAAAAATAACCATCATTGTCAAATCTAGCATTTGAATAAACACATTAAAATAGTCTAAAAAATTAATTGATTTACAAGAAAATTAAATTAGAATTGAATTTTAAGATAATTCACCACAAATAACAATAATAACACATTTTTCATAGACAATAAATATCAAAGTTCACTAAAAAAAATAGCAAATGACATATCCATATATAATAATAAGAGATCATATATTAACTATAGAAATGATTAGAATAGAAAAAATAGTAAATCTATCAAACTCATAACAAAGAAATTAAATTTCATTCAATGATCACTTTAAGTTAAGAAAATATGCAACATAATTTGGGTTGAGAAAGGGGAAAACACAAAGACTCATAAACCATCCACAATTATTTCTTAAGCATGTTGTCTTCCAAATTTCCTTTCTCTTGACAATGGATATAATAAAATGTTTTGATAACGCAAAATAGGGGCCACTACCAAATCTTAAAAAATTAGTGGCATGAAAATATTTTTATTTATAAATAAATTAGTGGTTCCTAACTCTATCCTAAAAATTAGATAAAACTATCTACTAGTCTTAAGCTTAGATTTAATATAGACATATCTAATTTGAAAGAGATAACTGAGACATGTCTTCCCCTTTTTGGCCACTCAAAATTTTTCCTTGCATAAAATTAGACATTTTAGAATGCTATAGAGTGACACTTGTATCCTTAGATTTTTATGACTTATTCATGTAGAGTTCATAATTATAATCTTATCATGACATATTTATAATCAGGGTTCTAAATATAAGTCTAATTTTATTGGCTATTGTCCTACAAATGTAACTATGAAATTATTTAAGGTTGTTGTGAACCTAACTACAATTATTAATTCACAAAATCCCATACTAAAATTATGCATGCCTATTCACTTTCAAACTTTAATTGTTTCTATATTTAACTTCAACTTTAAATATATATTTAACAAAAATATAGGTCAACTTGTAGACTATTAATAATAATTGATATCTACATATCAATTTAATTATAAATTCAAATTTCTATTTGAATTCATGTGGCCTCTATGTATTTAATTTTGTTTCATATTTTATTGTTGGAAATTTTTATGAACCACAATTATAGGCATCATTTTTTACTCAGTCTTAATGGAAAATCTCAATCATCCATGTGTTATCATCGCATATTAAAAATTTCATGAGATAATTTTAGTTTTGGTGTTCACTTTCAATTACATTTCTACAATAGACTTTTAATTTGTATTTATTTATTGTCAGGCTTGAGTGGTCTCTTTCTATATGTTTTTTGCGGTCATGTGTCCATATCTTATGCCATAAATATTTTTTGAGCTATGAAATTTTATTAAGTTCATATATTTACCATGTCCAATAGGAATAAGACATGTGACACATATGATTGGTCACATAGTCATGCTATAACATAATGTTTCTATATGCCTTATGTTGTTTTCAGATTTGTCTTTGTAAAATTATTTTATCCTTCATTGCATTGGTTGTTATGCCTTCATACAATAAGAATTTTTTTTGGTTCATTGTGGCTTTAGTCAATTTTGAACTTTTAGTTTCAATATAATCTCCTCATGTGTTCATATTAAAAAGTGATCACATATTTTTTCAAAAATATTATGCATGACCATGACCAAAGTTAAATATTATCTGTTCACATCCCAAAATAAAATTAATTTTTCAAAAAAATTAATAAAATTAATTATAGTTAAGTGTACACATGGTGACCCTCCTATGGTATTATGAATTCCACAAACCCAATCAAAAACTTTGAATAAAGTGGCCTATGTGGATTGATTGGGATTATATATTTTGGGATTATATTTTGGACAACCATTGTATATAGGTGACAAAGATAAAAACACCACATAAGTGATGAAACCACCCTTATAGATAATGAGACTTCTAGAGAAAACTATGAAACTAATACTTAAGTGATGCTTTTGTCACAAATTTTTATGAAATATTCATGGTATAATGTATCGTAAAGGGATGGTTTTATCTTTGTAAAGGAAAGTTTACTCATGGAAACCAAAAATTTTGTCTTAAATGATGAAACTTAAATACTAAGGATGAGAATGACTCAAAATGGAAATTTTAGAGTTTGAAAGGGATGAAAAGGGGATAAATATAAACTGAGGGGGTAGGAATGTCAGAGACAACCATACTTGATCATATATTTGGAGATCATTACATCATCATTGAATTTTTTTTAGAAATGTTACATTATGTAATTTTTAGGTGAATACATATCACCTCCTCAAGAGGATACCTTGTCATGAATTTATGAGGGTTTGATCTTGAGTATTGGCATACTGAAGGAAAAATTAGGGTTAGAAAACTTACCTTATTAGTGTGATGTAGTGAAGCCAACTAATGCAAGGGCATCCTTTTGGATCCTAATATGGACTTATTTTTGGCTTGGTTTAGTATAGTATGTGTTTGGTAGCTTTATTAGGTACTAATTTTATCTTAAGAGTTATAAAAGTTAGTCTAAGTGGCATACAGTTTGAATTTTGGAGTTTCCCTTCAAAACTACCACATTTGAAAATTTGAATTTTTGAACCTTGTTAAATGATTTATATGCATTGTTTGAAGGTGTCAAAGGTTATAATAAGTTAATTATTTGTCTAAGATGTATTAAGGATTTGTAAAGGTCATAAAAATTTTATTTAATTTTTAGGCATGGTCACAAAGTTCATATATTTTTAAAACATGAAAATGTAATGCACTTTTCATAACTTCAACATAGGGAGTTTTTAGAATTATATTAATGAATTCCATTCATAGGTGAAGAATAATGGATATGTAATCAATTAAATATGATGAATAAAGGACTGTGATGCTGAAAATTCTATGTACACTATTTTTGCATGACTGTGAGCAAAATATTATGTGTTTGATTCTTCAAATATGGTAAGTAAATGGTTGTTTGAATAATAAAAATTATTAAGGAATAAATTATATCCTCTTGAATGAATTATTGACTCTTTAGTAAGCTGGAAGTAGTCATCTTATTGAAATAGACCAAGTTTGTCAAACAGTAAAGGTAAGCAATCAACCTACTCAGGGGCTTATGTGAATTTATGTCATTGATTTATATGTTGCATGTAGAGTTGGAAGGTTTATGAGGGTTAGAGATAAATTTATATTACCTATAAGAGGTCTCTAGGGTAGTAAGTTTCCATTTGTTTGGTGACCTTACTCAAATTGTCAACTTACAGTAAAAAATCCTTAGTTTGTGCATTGAGTTTGCACCTTGAAACAATTTTTTAGACTCTAAAGGGGTTAAAAAAGGATTATAATATATTTTTTAAATGGTAATATTCAAAATATGTGTTGATTCTGGTGAAAATTTGAAACAATGAAACTTTGTGTGAAACCTTGTGCATATCCTGCTTACTATCATGAACATAATAAAGAATGACTAAGAATGGTTGACAAAGATTGATTTGATAAATTTGAACCCTAGGTTATTAAAGGATAAAGATGGATATTTCCTAGAATTATATTTTATAAAAAAATTTATGGTTTTAAACCATATATAAACAAAGATATAGTATTTTGATGAGACTCAACCTACACAGTCTTTAAAAATCCCACCAACTAGGGTTTAGCCTATTAGGAGTAATCTAACTAGTGAAAAATCCTCAATTTTTGTAATATTATGTATTTTTATGTCCTATAACTTAATAAAATAATTAAAAAACCATACATAATAGGTAGTATGGACTTCTAGAAAAGGGTGTGGAAAAAGGGCTAAAAAGGCCTAGTTTGGAAGAGCTACAAGAGTGAAAAGTGACTTAGAGTGAGAGTTAGGTACTAAAAATTGAAACACAGGTGTATTTAATTAAGATAAAGGATATTTTAATATTTTAAATTAATCATATATATTAATTTTCCTATACTAACCCATTTTTAATCAGATAGGGTTACAAAGAAAGCTTGTCTATAAGGCAAAGTTGCATAAGGGGTAAGTAGGTGATAAGATAGTTTGAATAAAGAGTATAGGGAGTTATTTGAGTATATCCTAAGTAGGATAAGGATATTTAAATCCAATAAAAATATTTTTATCTTGTACTTTACATGTTTGGTGAACTCTTAAACCTATGACAAGAAGGAAGATTCCATTGTTTAAGGACAAGAAAGTGAACACTTGTGCAAGTTATGCATCACCAACCAAGACTATGTACAACCTATAAACAAAATACAAGTATAAATTTTAGTTTTAAAAAAATTGAAAATGGACCTATATAATCAAAATATGAAAAATAATAATTACCTTATATGTATGGGTGAGTATACTACCTAAATCTTCCCCATTGGAGGATTGTATTTGATGTTGAGTGACATGTACCTATAAAACTAAAATGAGAAAAAACATGCTATGGGAAACCATCACCATTTAAAATGTGTTATTTTTGGACATAAAATATGTTATTTTGGTAATAAAAATATCCAAAGCATAAAAACATAAGATTAGAATAAAATGTCTAAAAATGGAAAAGTTTTCAAAATACAAGAGATAGTTAGAAAGACTATATTTAAAAACTTTCCAAAAATATAAATAATTTGTGAAAATTGGTTGTAGATATTTTTTAGCTTTATATTAATGGTGATATAATTGATCCAATAAGTATCCAAATTTATTATCATTATGAGGGGATGGTGAATATACTTGTAGGAAGAGTAGTGGGTTAGGTCTAGTTTAGTTTTGAGCATTTTTCTATTTTAACCCCAATTTTAAATTTAGATTTAAAATGCTTGAAATTTTATTAAATTTGAAATTTTATTATAAAAATGGTTTTTAAAAAAAAATTATATTATTAAAATTTTAAATTTTGTTAAATATGGGTGAAATTTAGGCATTTTAGTGGTTTTTTGGGTTAGACATATGTGGTGGTCAAAACTATTGCATCGGGGTAAAACTATCAGTTTGTGTATATCGATGGTTACACCTTAAACATAGGGGTTACATGAATTAAATTTCCTACTATAAGGGTGGTGTACATAATAATAATGTAGCTACTAAAGATGGAGACAGAACTACTTGGGGTGGTTTTGTAATTACCACCTATAAAAGGTAGTAGTTTATCCTAGATGAAAAAAGGATGATTTTTGGATAATTTTTTTAGGCTAAAAAATTAGAAGGTTCTCATATGAGGTTTATTATATATCAAGGGGATACATTTAATGAATATGAT